>JXCR01133158.1:22385-99662 GCA_002079205.1 Phalaenopsis hybrid cultivar
AGAAAAATTCCTTTAAAAGAAAGAAACTTATATTTATTTCTCTTCAATTAGCTCTATTTTCAAATTTTTAAATTAACGTGACCATTGGTATTAGAAGCTAACTTAGATAACTATATTTTTGTTTCGAAATATATATTAAACTTAAGTAAAAATTTTAATAATAAAGGGCAATTCTGTAGATTAAGGTATTTGGTATGAGAGAATAGGTCTATGTTTTTCCATTATAAGTAGTGGAATTTGTATTTTTGAAGTAATAAGAATCTTAGAGATTCATGTAAGAAGAAAAGAATGAAACTTTATTAAAAAAACTTAAAGCTAATATGAATTTATAAAGTGAAGGAATGTGAAAATTTTTTAACTTTAATTAGTGGATAGTGAAGTTAAAAATCATTAAAGGTTGTCCAGATATAGTAATCCTCACATAAAAAAAAATAAAAGAAGAGAAAAGAAAAATGATTGAAAATGATCTTGAAAGAAAAAAAGAAGAAAAGAAAAGAAAAAAGATGCAAGGAGAAGCTTGAGGAGATGCCTAATCAAAAATTGACTTCACTTAAATCAACTTAAGGAAGAAGGCTTGAATACATTCTCTAAATTTGTAAATAAGTATTAGCATATTTACTAATAAAGTTTTCATGGAGTTCATTTTCATATGGATATTCTAAGTGGCTTAAATATGAAAATTTGCAATTTTCATTGAAAAGAATAGAGAATCAGAAATCCTAGACTTGACTGCTAGATCTTCTTATACCTTTAGTATTAACCTGAGTTATTTTAATTTTTTTCTTAAGTTATGCTATTATATTTAGCAGACTAAAATGTGGAATTCTAGAAGTTAAAACTCTTATCCATAAGTCATATTTTATGTAGTAAAGGAGTTACTTGAGGACAAGAAACATTTAAGTTTTGGGGATTTTGATGCACCAAAAATATATGCATTTTTAGACCTATATCTTATATTCATTTTTTGTGATATTAGGCTTTAAAGGAAGGTATTTTTCATTTTTTATTGCAGTTTGATGATTTTTAGGACTTGAAGCAAAAAAGAAGCAAAAGAGATGGAATTTGGAGTCAAATAGTGTTTTGTAAAAACTACTCAGCGCCGGCAGCGACAACAAGGACGTCGACGATGCCAGCATGAATCAGGAGTCCAGAACCTTATCAGCGCTGACGACGCCATTTAACAGAGAGCATATAATTTAAATCAGACCATGGGTGTCGACGAAACAAAGTCGGTGTCGGGCAAAATTCTAGAAGATTCGATGAATTTAGACGCTTTTTGAAGAGTTATTGGAGGCAACTCTTGGAAAACCGACATTATGCTTTATTTAGAGGGGGCTAGTTTGTAATTGATCCAAAAAAGTGGTGGTTAGAGGGGGCTAGTTTGTAATTGAGTTTACTTGAGTGTTCTATTGTCTAGTGTGGTGAGTCTAAGAGTGATTTCTCTTAAGAGTTATTAGAAAGGGAAAGAAGTGAGAGATTTTTTCTTCCTTAAATCTTTAAAGAGAACATCAAGAGTGTTGTAAAAAGAGAAAGAGTCCAAGAAAAGCTACAAGGGATTTTCCTAGAGGAAGAGTTACAGATAAGTGGTAGTTGTTTATTATTGTTATATAAGCTATCTTTTATTTATGAAACTCATTTTTTGTCGTAACTTCCTCGTGAGGTCTAAGTAGTTTTCTTTGTTTTTCTCCTTACTTTGAGATATGGAGAAATGAACATATAATTTTGTTGTGCCAATTTCAAAATATAAAATAAATTGTGATGATTTTCCACTCCGTTCTTAATTTACATTTTGATCTAGCCAATTGAAATGTTAAAATCTGTTGTGAAATATATGATTCGAGAATTGGAGTATGAGTTCTACAATAAAGTGAGAATCACATTTATATCTATGAATGAGTGTTTCGTTCATAGAATTGGATTCAAATAAATAGGGATATATATATATATATATATATATATGTCTATATATTACTAGGCGAATAATTGGAGATTTTAAGGTGACAGACTAAAATCCCCAATTTGGTCTTAGTGTTTAAGAACTAAAGCGAGAGGGAGCTTTAGAGTTAGAGCCAGTATCGTCCTAACCTAACGACAAATTTAGAAACTAAACATGAGATTAGCCAATGATTTTCTATAGCACTTGACTAAGGGTAGAGAAATAAATTTTCTCCTATTTGGCACAATACAAATTCAAACAGTTTATCTCTCTCATTTAACCAAAAACTCATTATAGTGGGAAAGATGTTTTCTCATATTTGATAACTTCATCACCAAAACATAGTTTGGTAGTTATAGTTTAACTGTACTTTACAGTCTTGCTAGTAGTTGATAATTTAATTTTGATGGCACCTTAAATATTAGAAATTAGTATACTAGATTTTTTTAATTACTGTGAATTTCCTAATTTAGATTACCATAGTGAATTTAAACCTTCCTCGTGGGATCAATATTTGGGGCTTAAACAGAAAGTCTTGTATTACTTGATAATGCTACGTATACTTGTGTATAATCCTCGCATAATTGCTTTAATTTATTATTCATAAATAACGAACCAAATTTTTGGCGACGCTACAAAACGGAGTCAACTTCATTAATTTTACACATCTATAATTTTCGGGATCACTTACCTTGTTAATATAAATTTGTTATGCTCATTTGTCACTACATTCACTCCTTTCTTTGGAACGCAGTGAATTGGACTTAACCAAGCACTAACTGAAATAGGATATATTATTCCAGCATCTAACCATTTTAAATTTTCTTTCTTCACAACTTCTTTCATCATAGAATTTAATCTCCTCTGATGATCAGCTCTTGGTACATGTTGATCTTCTAATAAAATTCTTTACATATAAATTAAAGGACTGATTCTTTTAATATCAGCTAATGCCTATCCAATGTCTTTCTTATATCTATTCAAAGTTTTCAATAACTGTTGTTCTTGTGTATCAGTTAATTCTAAGGATACTATAACAGGTAATGTGGATAAATCTCTTGAGAATGCATACTTCAAATGTGTAGGAAGTGTTTTCAGTTCTAGTTCAGAAGGTTTCTCAAAAGATGAAATCAAATTCTTGCTACTTTCTGCAGGATCTAACATTTCAAATTTTTCCTGAACATAATTCAAATCCTTATTACTCACTTTCATATATTCAGCTTGAATTTTATTTTCATCATGATATTCCATATATTCCTTTTCAAATTCTTTTCCAAAAGACTTTTTAAAATATTCACGGCTTAAATATTTGTTAATATCCATTTTGATGCATTCAATCTCTTGCTCTTTTGCAGAGTATCTCATTGATTTTTTAATATTAAATGTAACCCCTTGACTACTAACTCGCATCATTAGTTCTTCTTTCTGCATATCTATCAAAGCTCTTCTAGTGATTAAGAATGGTCTTCCTAAGATAATAGGAATATATTTATCTTTCTCCATATCTAATACAGTAAAGTCCACAGAAAAGATAAATTTATCAACATTTACTAAAACATCTTCTATAACTTCTTTAGGATAAGTAATCGAATGATCAGCTAACTTAAGTGGTAGGTGAAATATCTCCTAAGCCTAACCTATTAAAATTTGATAACGGCATAAGATTAATACTGACTCCTAAATCACATAAAGCTTTTCTATAAAATTGTTTGCAAATAACACAAGAAATTGTAAAACTTTCAGGAACTTTAAGTTTTTTCGGAAGCGTTTTCTAAATTATAGTGCTACACTCTTCATTGAGTGTAATAGTCTCATTTTCTATAAATTTCCATTTATTATTAAGTATATCCTTCATGAACTTTACATGCTTGGCATTTGTTGCAAAGCTCCAACAAATGGAATATTTATCGTTAACTTTATCAAAATTTCCAAAAATTTTGATTGGTTGTCTCTGTTTTTCTGCTTCAATCTTTCAGAAAATTGAGGTGATGGTCTTTCTATAATGATTTTTGTTGGTTTAATAAGACTTTTTGCCTCAAAAAGAATATCTTCTCCAGATTTTTCATTTGCCACCTCATCTTTTTCAACATCAACTTCTTGTTGAACTCTATTTTCTAATTCTTTTCCAATTCTTTGTTGAATAGCTTTCATTTGCTCTTCGTTCTGATCCTTCAACATTACTAGGCAATGTTCCTGGAGGTCTATTGCTAAGTGTGGTAGTAATACATCCCAATTGATTTTTCATGTTTCTCATTGCAGCTTCTTAACTTTGTAATTGACTTCCCATTTACAATATCAATTCTTTCATTGTTAACTTTTTCTCCATACTCCGCAAATTATTAAAACCTGGGGGTAATAAGGTTTATAAGCTTGATTCCCTTGGTTGTTGGAGTTTCCCAATGGGTTTGCAATATTGTTTCCCAATTGAGGATTTGTAGTGATAGAATTATCATTACTCCAACTAAAATTTGGATGATTCTTCCAACCAAGATTATAATAATTGGCATGAGGATTATTAGAATCATTTTTTACTGCATTTAAAGTCTCATAAGATGATTGAGATTCTATCATTTGTCCCAATGAGTTTTTCTCAAGCATAGATGTTGTCTGAGAATAATTCATACCATATTGATCTATCTCCTTTTATATAGCAGCTATTTGGGCAGCTAACATAGATATTACATCAGAATCATGAATACTAGCTACTCTTTTAAGAACCCTTTTAGAGGGCAATTAAAAATTTTTAGTCATCTCTTTAATTAATGAATATGCTTCATCGAATGGTTTTCACATTATTGATCCACTAACATCAGTGTCAATTATCAATCTAAGAGATCCAATCAACCCATTACAAGAAGTTTGAATTATTAGTCAATCTGGAAACGCATGGTGTGGACACTTTCTAAGGAAATCTTTAATTCTTTCCCAGGCTTCATAAATTGATTCCCCTTCAAGCTGATAAAAAAATGTAATATCATTTCTAAGCTTAGCAGTTTTTGAACGTGGGGAATATTTTGATAAAATTTTTTGTGAAAAATCTCCTAAAGTTTTGATAGATCTATGTGCTAATGAATTTAAGCACATCTTAGCTTTATCCCTTAGTGAAAAAGGAAAAAGTCTAAGCCTAACAACATCATTCGACACACCATCATATTTAAATGTAGTAAAAGTTTCTAGAAAACTATCAAGGTGTAAATTAGGATCTTTAGTTGGTGTTTCTCTAAACTAATTATTTTGTACCATTTGGATAATAGCAGGTTTAAACTCAAATGAATTGGTAGCTGCAGCAGGGTTTTGTATGCTAGGATTAGCATAATCTCTTAAAGGTCTCTAATGATGTTCATTTTCATCTCCAGCATTACTTAAATTACAAGACATTTTGCTAAACTGATCTATTTCTTTTTGTTGTTTTTGAATTTTTCTAATATTTCTCTCTTACTCAAAATCATAAGGTACAAAATTTTCAGATCTTACACTATGCATAAACAAACAAAGCAAGTAATTAAAAATAAGTAAACACATTTAAATAAAAAAAATGTTTAAAACTAAACTACAAAAAGTGTTTTTTATATTTTTATAATAAAATAAAATAACTTACTAACACTTTCCGTTACTTCCCTCACAACGATGCCAAAAACTTGATGTGGGTAGATTTAGCGTGTAAATTTTGTAAATATTTTTCAATATTACAAAATACACACGATAGATATAACAATAAATATGTAATATAATCCCAACAAAAATACCTTTTATGAAAATAGTTTATTTTTAAAGCTCTTTTTAAACTGTCAAATCCTCTTTAAAACAACATAAGTATACGTATCACTCAAGTAATAAAGGGCTATAATGGAGTCCTAGATATCGATCCCACAAGGAAGTTGGAAAAACCTATAAGTAAATTCTTAAAATTATTTTATAATTTAAAAATACAAAAATAAAAGTAAAGTGAAAAGTTTGAATATTAACTACAAAAGTGAATGCTATATAAAATGCAGTTGAAAGACAGATTTAACTAACTAAAAACTAAACTATCAAAAGCAAAATTACAAAAACTTAAAAAGTTTATCTTGATGAAAGATTCAAATTTAAGAAAGCATCCTTTCCCTTTACAATGATTATATGGATTGTGAAGAAATTAAAATCATTTGAATATATATATATATATATANACGTCCTCGCTGCAAAATGAGGGTCTCCACTAGGTAAAATCTACGTTCCGGACGCGACCGCGCAGTCCGTTTTATTATTTAGGGTTGTCTCAGACCACTTTTTTGACGATCAAGTTAAAATGATAATTCGCGCATTTTTACTCTGCCAGCGAAATCGTGGCAAAGTGGACATCCACCGTAAGTGAAATCGACGATCCGGACACACTAGCGGGGTCTGTTTCATCATCCGGGGTTATTTGGACCACTTCGTCATGTAATTGGGCCAATTCAAGCTAAAATCACGCGCGACGCAACGATTAATATCTGTCGACCCGATCAAAGTCGTCGGACATGCCAAATGTTGACCGACCTTTACCTAAGCGAAAGCCATAGCCTAACCAAATTAACGTGGCTACGTGCCCGTCAACACGTGCCGATAGGTCACGGGTGAGTGTCTCGAGCCACCGGACGCTGCGGACAAACCGTAGATCATCTTAAGTCGTGCAAGTGGACACTCTACACTCGTGACATCAAATATTGATGCCAACAGTTTAATTTTCTATAATCAATACATATCCACCACCTAGTGACTTGTCTTATCGGAACTAATTTGTTCCTCACAGAATCGAAATCCCATCGCCCGCTTCGGAAGTACGTTTTAATTTACATATGTATATAAGTTTAGAAAAATATGAAATCAAACAGATCCCATATTTTTCATAGTTTAAATGAAAGAGCACTATACCTCAAACCCTGCATCTATCCTGAAGAATAAACACAAGACTTGAATATGATGCTCGATCAAATAAATTAAGAAATATATGACATCCGTTTGGTCTATGAAAACCATTTTATTTGCAGACAAGTTCCCCTATCTAATACGAAGAATTAAATAGGGATTATATTAAGCTGGGTTCAGACAAGCTTCCTATAAGGGAAAGCCTCTATAGTTAATTACATATTAGATAACCGAAGTCACCTAAGAAAACTCTCGATAAAAATTAGGGAATATTATTTTCAAGGAGTTCAGAAGGATAGGAATTTTCAATGAAATTGGACAAAGAGGTGTGAATTGGATTGAATCAAATTTGGAACATTTTATTTTTTGAACCCAAAGGAGGAAGAACTAGGGGATGTCATGGATCCAGAGAAGAGCCTCGGTGACTCCCCAGTCTATCCTATTGTTTGACTTCAGTTTTAAGGAGAAATTATTTTAATGTTTCATCCTTCCAATTTTATTAGTTAGAGCTTACATTTGTGTGAAACGATCACATAAATAGCCTGGAAGATGTGAGGGTTTAAGTCGTGACAAACAACAACCTCAGAATCCTAAGACGAGCTAGAGCTTAGATTATACAACATATTTGTACAAAGGACTAAATATAAGGTGAGGATTTATGTTGCATAGGCAAAAAATCTCAAAATCTTATGGCTTGTTGTTTAATTCTATGGAAAGAATAGTTTAGCTGGGGAACACAGGTTTTGCTGTTGAAAATGGCCATGCTGCCCACAGTGCTAGGTCCAAGCTCCTTGTCGTGATGAGTTTGAGTTTTCTAGTGTGTCAAGTTATAGTGTCAAATCAGATGACCCTATGGTTGTAGTTCTTTAAATATTATGAGGCATGTTAAAGTTGATTAGAGCGACACCGGTTAGGATCCTACCGTTCCCTTATTTTGGTACCACTATTTTCAATTTGATTTACTTAGTCTAAATGAATTTACTAAACTCAACTTAATGAGTTCCATACTTTCATTTAGACTATGGGAAGGCTCGTTAGCAACCGTAGGTTACCTCTTCCAAGAGATTCCCGATCATTCAATAGAGATGTCTTAATTTTTTTGCAATTGTGGTTTTGTGCTGTTTGTGAATTTTGAGTTGTTTTATATTTTGAATATTGTGGGAGTGATTGTTATCATGATTGATTTTAGTTTTGATTTTAGTTTTACGGCTATCCTAGCAGTTTTAGTTTTCATGCAGAGTGGCATCGTTGTTTAGCATGCAAGTTTGTATTTTAGTTATACATGAAGGTGAGTAAGTATAGTAACATACTAAAAAAAGTGCGAGAAACCAAAAATGCAGGTAAATAAATCACCATAAAAGCATATCTGGATGGTGTTCTCGTCATCTCCCACTGAAACTCAAAATGCATCTAAGAGCATTTTATGTAAAGCGAGAAAAATAAGGCTCTTAGATTATATCTTGGTGAGTTTTAAATGGTTTGATTAAGGTTGGTTTTATTAAGCAAAACATATTAAGTTTCGTAGATCTCCGAGGTATCCAACAAGTAAGCAGAGAAAAACAGGTACATGCTTTCCCCTCACCGTCTGGTGAAAAGTCTTGAGCTCATTTAACCTTATTATATTGCTTACTAATTCATCCAGTAAATATTTCTAGTGGTCAATGAACAGTGATGTTTCAATTATCTCTAAGAGTAGGGTGATTATCATTTATCATTCAATTTGAGAATTATGTAGGTGAAGACCCTTAAAGGGGCAAGTTAGTGTTATTAAGACACTTAGCCAATTTTGGTTTTAACTTGGGCTTGTAGTGCTTCAAAGGAGCTCAATTTTTATTCACTTTTCTAAAATTCATTTAACCAAATTTGATTTAGCTTAAGTCACCACCAAGCCCTTAAGATCCTGATGGATGTCTTAGTCATTTTGAAAGAGATTAAATTTTAAGTGACAATAATTCATCATTAAAACATTTGAATGTCACTTGAACACCAGATAGGGGTATTAAATTAGTGAGTTATTAACACCTAAAACTATACCCCTAAGTCTAGGATCATTCAATTTGGTAGACTTCCAAATTCTCATAATGTAGGAAATTTCAAATTTATCCTTTAATTTGAAAAAGTAAGATTGGTTTCTACCAATTAATCCCTTGTGTTTCAATCATCCAAATATGTTAATTAGGATAAAAAATTGCCCATTTCCCTTTCTTGAATTAAGCCTAAATGTTAATTAATGCTAAATTTCAAATGTAACACTCTTGCCCCTAAGGCTCTATCACTTCATAATTCATCAAATTTAATTCAAATGACTTGCAAATTTTTATCCAACCTCACTCATGGGTCAATTAAGACATCAAGGAAGAAAATGTGATTTTTCAAATTCTAATTTAATTTATATATTTATTTTCATGTAAAAATAGGATTTTTCTAAGAAAATTCAACAACTTGAAGAAGGCAAAGCCTAATCCATTGAATTTTTTACTGGAGGTAGACCTAGACCAGAGAAACACTTGGCCAAATTTTATGATTTTTTGAGTTTTATTTGAATTATTAGAATTATTTTAACTTATGGAGTATTAATTAATTATAAAATATTTTAAGTGTGAAAAATTAATTTTTATATTTTTATCAAATCTCTTTGAGGTCAAAAAGCACAGAAACAAATTTCACATTTTTCTAATTTTACTTTGAATTATTGGAATTATTTAAGTCAAGGTTAAGAAAAATCATTTTTTAGCCTTTAAAAATTATTTTTAGCTTTAAAATTCAATATCTTCACTTATAAAGTCATTTAGATGTTTATTTTTCCCACATAAATTTTCTTTGTGTTTTAGGGTTTTGTGTAAATTAAGTGTGTTCTTAATGACTTAGCTCATGAAATATTTTCTAAAGATTTCTTTGGCACAATAGACCTTCCAAAATTTTCTTGGATTTTTCTAAGCAAGATGCAAATTATTATATACAAACTTGAAAAATATGGATCTCTGTCTAGAGGTCTTCTTTGACTTTGAAAAAATTAGAGAATATCCCCCATGATAGAGGCAATAACAAGCCAAAATATCAAGCCATGGTGAAATTTCTACATGCATGGAGAGTTAAAACACTCAAATCAGTATTTAATTACTTAAAAATAAAATATTTATCAAATAAACTTCAAACCATTTCCACATTGTTCTCCTCTGTTCGCTGATCACTAGGATTATTTTATTTTTTTTTTGTGACTTTTCTACACCAAGATATGAATTTTAAAGATCATGCATTTAAATAAATTAGAAAATACCCTATTTTTTATTTAACCACGCGGGTTGACTGGATCCTGGGCAACTCCGAACGGCGATGCGGCGCGCTCTCATTCGCTGTGCTTTCCACCCTGGCATGCCACGCGGCCCGCGATTCACACACCAAGAGTTCATCCTGCTAGTTCTCATCCGTTGATGAGAAAAACACAAGATCGGATAGCTCCCCGTCATCGTCCTCAAGTAGGCTAACCCGAGAACCGTCCACACTAAAACCTTAAGATCTCCTTCTATACTAAACAAAATCTCATGGGGTTTGTTCCAAGAGCTTCATCTACTCAAGAAGAACCTATCTATATGGATTATGCAATATGAAATACAGAAAATACGTATGGAGGGTTGAAACAAGCTCGGTTTAGAGTTGGAGTTCAATACATTTCTCTTAGAGGGAAGGCCTCAATCAGATGATTGTGGTAGCTTTGATTGGCCCCAACAAACCTCCAAATGAAGTCCTAAACCTTGGTGAATGGTCTAGATATGAATTTGATCAAGCTCGATTTCAGTTGTTGGTCTAGAGCTACGTTAGAGGCTATTTCAGAGGGGGCTTTTATGAGGAATCAACTTCTTTCACTGTCGGGATGGTGTGTGCACAGTTAATTGGAGTTTGATTCACTATGGCGATGTGGGGAGTTCTGTCTTGGTTTCAACTGAAACTTTGAGCTCAAAATTGAACTCACACAGAGGGAACGAGAGGGGGAAAATGGTGGGATTGAACTAAGGAAGTCTTAGGAAGTCTCTGGAAGCAAATTGGCAGAGTTTCCTTAAGAAATTTTTAGCTCTCTTCCATTAGCCATGGAGGTAAGCTTTAAATAAAATGGCTTAGGCTAGCTGCCAGGGTCAATTTTGGGGTGGAAAATATAGCTTATGTGGAGGGCAGAGAAGCCCTAAAGAGCAGTTGAGCTGATTTGGCCTCTATGTTTGAATTGAGTTGAATTTGTGGGTGGTGGCTCAATGTTTGGCCATTTTTTGGCCACCAAGGTGGCTTTTCAGTAGGCGAGTGGTTACCTCTTTGCTCAAGAAGGTCAAGGGGTGGCTTAAATCCCTATGACAATCAATGATGGAGGAAATTTTGTGGTTAAGTCCTAAAAAAGGGAATGAATTCCTTAATTTAGGGATCCATTGGTCCATAACATGTCATGGCTGGTCCAAAGTGGTCTAGCCTCATATTTAGGAGGAGCTTAGTGGTCGTGGAGTAATAAATTTGGTGACTTTAGGGTGATAAGGCCAATTTTGGTGCATGGGTCCATGTGGGTCAAAATGGCTAGATAATGGGTTTATGTTAGGATAAGGATGTAAATTGACCCAAATGATTGATCAAAATTGTGTAGATGATTATGATGAAGATTTTTGGTGAAGGATTGATGTGATTTTGAGTTCAATTGGGGGGTTCAATTTGAGGGATTTTCGAATTTTGGTCACTTTGGGCATGTTGGGCTAGACTTGGGTCTAGATTGGGCTAGGCTTGGGCTACTCCAAATTGATTATTGAAAATGGTCAATAGGAATGTGATGAAGAGTTTTCAATATAAATTGGGTACTAATTTTTGGGTTAGGGTATTAAATTTGGTGAAATTCGGAGATATGGCCAATTTGGGGCAAATTTAGGATTTTTTTGGTCTTAGGTCAAAATTAAATGAAATTGAGGCTTCACCAAGGCCAATTGAAGGTCAAGTTTGATTTGTAGGATTTTTATGAAAAGTTTTCAACACAAATTGTAGCAAATTGAGTAGGTTATGGGGTTCAATTAGGTGAAATTAAGTCATGTAGCCAAAATTGTGGGTTTGATTTAGATAAAAATTGGGCTCAAAGCGTGGGCTAATTGAGCTTGTATTTGGTTTAAATTGGTCATATGAAAGGTGAATTTGAGTTTAGGATTAAAATTGGGGAAATTTGGAACTAAATTGATGGACATTTGAGGTAAATTTAGGGAAATTAGGTCTTTAAAGGCAATTTGGGGGTCTTGGTCAAAGTGATCATATTGGTCAAATTGGGTCCAATTGAGGGGTCTAAATGGGTTTTGGATACATTTGGAGTGATTTTGGAGGTTTTAGGAAAGTTTGGGGCGCCAAGGGTATTTTTGTAATTTTGGCAATTCTGGGGTATTTTAGTAAATTTGGCATTTTTTGGTAGGTTTTGGTTAATTTGGGTATTTTCAAAGGTTTGAATTGGTTTTTGGGTGAGTTTGGGTATTTTGGATGAATTTGAGGATTTTGACAAGATTTGGGATTTGGGGGTGTTTAGGTAATTTAGATAGGTTTGGGGGGGAGTTAACCACCATAAATGAGCTATGGACAAATGGAATCCACATTTGGGTCCTCTATGTACTAGTCTTAGCTAAAACCTAGCCTAGTGCTAGTGGGTTTAGGGGACTATCTACATGAGTCTCCTAAAGGAACAAGGGATCAAAGTTAGGAAAATTTGGGTTTAGAGTTGCGAGGGATTGTGAGTGAAGGTGAGTGCCTTAGCCCTAGAACAACACCCAGAGTCAACCCTAAGGGAAAGCAGTCCTATGGGAACTCACCTTGAGCTCCCCCATATTTACCCTACCTACTAAGTGTTAAAGGTTAGGACCAATATGTGGAACTTCAAGTTGAGCAAGGAAGAGTTTAGAGTTTCTAATGGCGAGGGTTCCTTTTCTAGTTTTCTAAGAATAGTTAACAGGAAATTTCTATGGGTAGACCTTAGGCTATTAAAGAGAAAAAACTAAACCCAAACCAAAAGTGAGGTCAACATCCCCCGTTCTTAAAAACACAGTGAATTAGTCTAACTCATGTACTATTAAAAAATTGGATAAATGATTGCAGCATCCAAGCTTTTTAAAATTTCTTTCTTAACAAATTCTTTTATAATAGGGTTCAATCTCCTCTGATGATCAGATCTAGGTTTATGATTATCTTCCAATAAAATTATATGCATATAGATTGAAAGGCTTATTCCTTTTATATCAGCTAATGTCCATCCAAAGGCTCTCTTATGATTTTTCAACATGTCCATTAATTTTTTTTCTTGATCTTTAGTTAAATCAGAGGATATTATTATAGGTAATGTAGATGAATTCCTTATAAAAGCATACTTTAAATGAGTTGGGAGTTCCTTCATCATAAGTTCAAAAGGTTTTTCAATTAAAGGAATCAGGGGTTTATTATTTTTAGTAGTATCTAAGATCTCAAAACTTTCCTGCACAAAATTTGAATCCTCATAATTTATCTCATTTGAAAAATCAGTTTCATTATCTTCCTCGAGTTCTAATGGATTTATGTTGAATTCATATCTTTCACTTAAATGGATATTAATTAAATAATCAAAAGTATACATTCTATAACATTTATCATCTTTTCTTTTAGTTATATACCTGATGCGAGGGGATTCAGTGTATAAATTTTGGAAATATTTTTCAATATTACAAAATTACACACGACAGATATATAATAAATATATAATATAATCCCAACAAAAATACCTTTTATGAAAATATTTTATCTTTTAAAATTCTTTCTAAACTGCCAAATACCTGTTAAAATTAACGCAAGTATACATATTGCTCAAGTAATAAAGGACTCTAATGGAGTCCTAGATATCGATCTCACAGGGAACTTGGAAAATCCTTTAAATAAGTTTTTGAAATTATTTTAGAATTAAAAATACAAAGACAAAAGTAAAGTGCGAAGTTTGAATATTAACTACTAAGGTAAAGGCTATTAAAAATTCAGTTGAAAAACAAAGTTAACTAAATAAGAACTAACTTTCAAAAGTAAAATTACAAAAACTAAGCAAAGTTTTTGTTTTGATAGAAGTTCAAATTTAAGAAAGCATCCTTACCCTTTACAATGAGTATATGGATTACGAAGAAATTGAAATCATTTAAAAATATATATAAAAACTATTTTGTGCCAAATAGGTGCAATCCTATTCTTTACTCTCTTCCAAGTGTTATAAAGAACATTGACTAATCCAGAGTTTGGTCCCTAATTCTGTGGTTAGGTTGGGAGGATATCGGCTGCCACTCTAGAGCTCCCACTACTCCCTCNGTCCCTAATTTTGTGGTTAAGCTGGGAGGATACCGGCTGCCACTCCAGAGCTCCCACTACTCCCTCCTTTGAGGGCTAACAATCTCACATTAGTTTCCAAACAACTGGACTAAATTGGGGATTTTTGTCTGTCACCTTAAAATCTCCAATTCTGCATCCAACAAAGTTTATTTTCCTATTTATTTACACTCAATTCCATGGGTGACATACTCTCCCATGAAATCAAATGTGATTCTCCCCCTGTTGTAAAAATCATAGCCCTTTTCAGAATATATGTTCCTTAATATGTTTTAACCTTTCAATTGGCCATATCGAAAAGTAAATGAAGATCATAGTTGAAATCATCACAAATTATTAACATTTAAAACCATAGAAAACAAAATCAATTCTTCACAAAACCATATTTCAAAGTAGGGAGAAGGATAAAGAAGACTAATCTAAATTCATGAGAAGGATACAACAAAACATGGATTTCATATATAAAATAAAAGAAATAAAAGACACAACTTATCTCACAATCCTTCCCAAAAAAATCCCTAGAAGTTCTCTCCAAGCCTTTCTCTCTTTATAAGCACACTCAATTCTCTCTTAATAGTGTAAAGAAGAAGAAATCTCTCACCTTCCCTCTCCTCTTACAACCCTAGAAAAAAATCTTCTCTTCTCTTTTCCTTTCCTTTCACTTCACCCCCACTTTCTTGTCTTTTTTGTCCCCCCTAAACTCTTTGAAGTCTTATTCTTTTTTTTTGGGCTGCCTCCTTTCAAAAGGAATTAAAAGTTCCCTCCAAAATTCCCTCTAAAATTCAACTCTTTTGAATTCAAAACATGTGTCATTTGATCCAAGAGACATATCCCTTCATTTAAGGACCTTCCACAGTGTCTAGATGCATTGAATTACTCCAATAGGTGTGTAGAAAAAGTGTCCCATTAAAAATTTGTGCAAAATATGTGTTGAATTGTCTTAATCTAAAAAAAGTCATCTCTAGCGCATCATGCGTCAAGGCTCTCGATTGTGGCGCAACATGCGCCAATCTGGTGCATTACGCGCCAGAACCCCATAATTTGTTGTTTTGGCTCCAAATTTCATCCTTTTTGCCATTTTTTCTCCAAATGCCTAAAAATGATATACCTGCAACAAAAACATGAAAAATACCCTTCTTTAAAGTGCAATATCACAAAAAATAAACATAAAATATGTACTTAAAATAGTATATTATTTTGCTGTATCACCTAGGTTAACCTAATTCAACTAGACCATCGGGCCAACCCGACCTAATTTGGGTTAATTTAATTAAACCATCAGATTAAGCTGACTTGAGATTCAAGTTCATGATTGAAAGTTTTAACCTCAATTAAATGAAAGGTTGATTTAATATTAATCCAGCATAGATTTAAATAGACAACTCAAGTCTAATTTATGCAAACTTCACTAAAGTTTAATTTAACTTAAACAAGATTTGACCTAGAAAGTTTAACTTGGATCAGTCTAGTTCAACTTGGTTTGCTCCTAAAATAATCCAACTTGGTTTAACTTTGCTTATCTTAAGTTAATCTAAACTAAGTAAGTTTATTTTAACCATAATCAAACTAAGTCAACCTAGGTTAATCATATTAAACTTTTTTCGATTTAAACAAGTTTGAATATAATCTGAGGCACAACCAGCCAAACTTAAGTTAACTCAGATTACCCAAAAACTCATCTTAGGCCATTTCAACTCAACTTGAAATAATATAAAATCAACCTAGACCTAGGTGATTGGAAGTTAAGGAGGGTTTGATATCTCATACGAGAATGAAAGCATCTTAGCCTCGATCGGGGATAATTTGGACTAAAGTGCCAAACCAACCTAAATGAAATGACATAAAAATCATTCTAAAAGACATTAAAATTCAAACATAAAAAAAATAATGTGACTTGGTTTTAGAAGGTATTTTGGAAGAGGCAATCCTTGGTTGCTAACAAAGTATCTTTCAATCACTTATGACTAATCAAACTGCAAACCTATATGAACCTAAAATGATGGAACCATTGGAACTTCACCAGTTCATCCCAAGCAACAAAATCAAATATAAAATGACAAAAAAAATCAGTTAATTAAATATAAACATCCTAATATTTTCAAACACTAAATTTGAAAAATACATTAAAACTTAAATAAATTCTTAATGAACAAAGATCATTGAATGCAACTTAAATACTATATACAAAGGTTTCTTGGTCAACAAAGCCCATGATTGCTAGAAGGAATCTTCCAGTCCAAGTAGGTGTGATAACCTCTCGGACTAAGTAGATCAGAGAACCCGATAACCCTAGAATGATGGAAAAGCACAAACATCTTAACCAGGTTGTCTAAAAATAAATAATAATAATAATAACAACCAACTAATTAAACAAAAAAAATTTCCATACTTACTTTATTTTGCAGGGCTACTGAGAAAAAAAGGCAAATGTCATCCTAGTTTTACTTTGCATGTTATTAGGGTGTGCTAACACTGTTTTGTTGGAATGGACATTCAAAACCCAAAGCAAAAGGACGAACTTCAACTAAACCATCGATGACAAAACAAAACTCTAGAATTTTTTAGAATCTTTAGGAATGTGCTACCCTTAGGATTGGACTTTGACATTCCTTTCCTTGACAATGAGATTTAAACTTTTTCAGAACAATTTATAACCTCAATCGGGTGTTTTCTTACGTAGACTTGACTACTTAAGTTGTAATTAACTATTGGGGCTTGCCCTTATAGGAAGATGCAAAATCTAGAACATGTACATCAACTTGAATTCTCTTGTAGTTAGCTTTCACAAGGTCTCCTTCACAGTTATGCCTTCAAAACATACTGAGTTGATCTCTCTTTAAACTTATGCTTTAGAGCAATCAATTCAAAAATTCACTTTATGAAAATTTTTCGCATACTTCATTTATTTTTTCTTGTTATTACCTGCCCTAGTCCTCCAATTTCTCTTCTTTTAGTTCACTTACATGATCTAAGATGTTGAATTATTCAGAGAAGAGGGCAACATAACAAAAAACAAACTGGCGACTCCTCAACAACAATAATGACATCAAGAAAGCAACAACATGAAGATATCAGTGCGGAATGAGCAGCCCCTGTGACGTGTCCTTCTTATGAAGTATTTATAATTTTCAATCTCTACTTGAAATTTAGCTAGGTATCTTACCATCATCCCTTTCATTGATTTGAACTACCTATTTACTTTGATGACCACAAACTTTTTATTAGAAATTGTTGTGAGATGTTGCACTTCAATACCATACATGAGGTGGTGCCTGAAAATTAAAGCTTCATTCTTAGCTTGGTTGTTAGTTTCTTTAAACTCTACTGTGATAGAATGGTAGATATGCTATCTTAATGGGCTTATCAGTGTGATTTCTAGGCATGTTTCGTGTCGGTTCAATGTTGCATCAATGTTTATTGTTCAAGATGGTTCTGGTGCATGCGTTTCATAATTTTTTTTGCCTAAATTTTGAAAATATATGAGGATATTTTCCACAGCTTGCTCTTTTATGCTCAATTGAGGGATGTTGAATAAATAAAATTCATTGGGCTCCACCCATTTAATTAAATGACCAAAAAGCTCTGATCTTCCTTGCAACTATTTAAGTGGATGATTAGTGACAATTTGTACAATATGATTCTAGAAATATTATCATAACTTAAGGGTTGAAATAATTAAAGAAAATGTAAGCTTTTCCATAATGGTATGACTAATTTCTGCTCCTATCAATATGTGATTCACAAGTAAAATTAGTAATTGTTTCCCCCACTCTTCATATAGCATGGCCAAGTTGATTAACTCAGGCCCTATGCCAAGATTGATTGTGAACTCATCGTATGACCTTTGGTTTTGAAGTAAGGGTGGCTAGCTCAAAAATTCTTTTTGTTTTAGAAAGTCCTGTTCACAATTTCCTCTCCATACAAAACCTTATGTATTCCATAAAGTTTTAAGGAAAACTTTGCATTTTTTGACTGATTTCAAGATGATATGATTCAAGCACAAGACTCCACCCATGAGATTTTGTAGCTCCTTGACATTGCATGATAATGACATATTTACGTGTGCATTGAATTTCTTAGGATGGGCTTTGATCCCTTCCAAGGTCAGCAAATAGCCTAAGAATTTCTTAGTCCACGACCTAAAAGTACAATGGAGCTGGTTTGATTTCAAATTATATTTTATGAGAGGTTTTGGAGGTATATATCAAGTCTATTTTTTTTTAATAAGACATCATTGATATTGATTTTAATATTTTTTTTCTTTTTCCTCAAAAAAATAACTTCCATCATTTAATTATAGGTTGTGCCCGCATTTTTTATATTGAAGAGTATTACATTATAAAAAAACCATCTTTCCCTACTAATTAATGTAGATTTTTCCTTATCATCTAGATGCATCTTTATATATAGATAATTTAACATCAAGGAAGCTCACGACTGAGCATTCGATTGTTAGATTCATGAGGGAGACGATCCGAGTGAGGTGGTAGTTTTCATTTAGGTAGGCCACATTCAGGCCAAAAAAGTTAAACACACATCTGTCAATTACCAGTGAACTTGCAAAACATCTCAATTTTCACCTGCTAGATGTGTCTTGCATCTAGCAGCTTCTAAACCTCTTTTTTATAGGTTGAGCTAAGGGGTTGATGTTGAGGCATGTCGATGCTATTATGTGTTGAAGGGAGTTTCCCGTAAGAAGTTGTCGGTCACCGGAATCGAAATCTCGTTGCCAGGTTCGGAAGGACGTTTTAATTTACATATATATTTAGTTTTAGAAAAATATGAAATCAAACTGAACCCATATTTTTCATAGTTTAAATGAAAGAGCACTGTACCTCAAATCCTATATCTATCCCGAAGGACAAACACAAGGCTTGAGGATGAGGCTCGATCAAATAAACTAAGAAATATATGACATCCGTTTGGTCTGTGAAACCTTTATATTTGCAGACAAGTTCCCTAATTTAATATAAAGGATTNCGTGTGGTGGAGTTAATTTGGTGACTTTAGGGTGGTAAGGTCACATTTAGTGCATGGGTCCCATGTGGGTTCAAGTGATCAAAGCTTAGGTTTGGGCTAGGTTAGCCATGTAAATTGATAAATGTTTCATTTGGTGTTAATGATCATAAAGAACAACTTTGGTGAAAAATGGAAGTGGCTTTGAGCTCAATTGAAGGGTCAATTTGAGGGAATTTTGAATTTTAGTCAATTTGGTCATGTTGGGCTAGGCTTGGGTCTAGATTGGGTTAGCCTTAGCCTAAGTCCAAATTGATTATTGTAAATGGTCAATAGGGACCCTATGAAGAGTTTTCAACATGAATTGGATGCCAATTTCGAGGTTAAGGCAACCAATTGGGTGGAATTTGGGGACTTAGCCAATTTGGGGCTAAATTTGGGAATTTTGGGTTTAGGCCAAAATCAAATGAATTTCAGGCTTCACCAAGGCCAATTGATGGTTGATTTTTATGCATAAGAATGTTATAAATATTTTTTCAACATTAAATCGGGTCAATTGACTAGGCTATAGGTTCAATTTGATGAGATTAGATCATATGGTCAAAATTGGGGGTTTGACCTATACCAAAATTGGGCTCAAATCATGGGCCAATTAAGCTTGGATTTTATTTAGTTTGGCCATATAAAAAATTAATTTGAGTTTAGGATTGGAATTTGAGTCAATTGAGATCAAATTGAAGGACATTTGAGTTGAATTTGAGGAAATTTGGGCCCTAAAAGGCCAATTTGGGGGTTTTGGCTAAAGGTGGTCAAATTGGCCAAATTGGGTCATGTGGTAGTTGAAAAAAAATGAAATTGGGAATATTTGGGATTTGTTATATTTTTTGGGAATTTTTCAAATTTTTGGAATTTTGGGATATGGAGGGGTATTTTGGTAATTTGGGGTGTTTTAGGGGTAAAGGGCCAAGATGGGTATTTTGGTAGAGTTGGTGTACCAACCACCACCAACAAGCCATGGACCAATGGAAACCCCATTTTGGGTCCTCTATATAGTTGTCTTAGCCAAACCATAGCCCTAGGGCTGGTAGGTTTAGGGGACCATCTACATGAGCATGCCAAAAAGATCAAGGGACCTGGGCTAGAAATTTGAGCTTAGCGTTGTGAGTGAATGTGAGTGTAGATGAGTGTAGTGAGTGCCCTAGCTCCAGAACAACACCCAGGGTCAACCCTAAGGTCCAGTAGTCCTAAGGGTGACTCATCTTGAGTTTCCCTTATAATGATCCCACCTACTAAGTGCTAGAGGTCAGGATCAATATGTGGAACTTCAAGTTGAGTAGAGAAGAGGGTAAAATTTCTAATGGTGTGGGTTCCATGTCTAGTTTTCTAAAAATAGTCAATAGGAAAGTCGTATGACTAATCCTTAGGCTACTAAAGAGGAAAAACTAAACCTCAACCCAAAGTGACGTCAACAAATGGACCCCCAATAGGTGTGGTGTGCTAGGCAAGCACACTGCGCGTATTAGCGTTGACCGATGAGATCAACAAAAACTGATATAAACTCCTAATTCAACAGACCCGGAAGTATGCGTAGAGTTGTGTGTGTGATTTGTTTTATTTCCGTTGGGGATACTAGCGGATGAGCGTATAATTTAAATCAAGGAGTAGGGAATCTCGTTGGGGATCAAAGAGTGAATTTCGAGTTGTGAAATTTTAGAAATTTTTAAAGGATGGAAATCAATATGTTAGTGCTGACCCCGAGGTAGAAATTGAAATTTTAGTATCAATTTTGAAAAGACAAAAAGGGTCAGAATTTAGGTACCGACCTCAAAAGATGAGAATCATAATTTAGGTACTGATTCGACGATGTGAGAATTGAAATTTAGGTTTCAATCTCAAGAAGAGAGTCAAAATTTAGGTATCGACCTCAAAAGATGAGAATCAAGATTTAGGTGCTGATTCAAAGATGTAAGGATCGAAATTTAGGTACAAGATCCGAGAAGAGAGTTGAAATTTAGGTATCGGTTCAGAGAAGAGAGTCGAAATTTAGGTATCACCCTCAAAAGATGAGAATCAGAATTTAGGGACTGATTCAAAGATGTGAGAATTTAAATGTAGGTATCAATTCAAAGATGTGAGAATTGAAATGTAGGTATTAATTTGAAGACGTGAGAATTGAAATGTAGGTATCAATTCCAAGATGTGAGAATTGAAATGTGGGTATCAATTTGAAGATGTGAGAATTGAAATTTAGGTATGAATCTCAAGAAGAGAGTCAAAATTTAGGTATCACTCTCGAAAGATAAGAATCACAATTTAGGTACTGATTCAAAAATGAGAATTAAAATTTAGGTATCAATCTCAAGAGAGAGTTGAAATTCAGGTATCAACTTTGAAAGATGAGAATCAAGATTTAGGTCCTAATTCGAAGATGTAAGGATCAAAATTTAGGTACCAGTTCTGAGAAGAGAGTCGAAATTTAGGTATTGACCTCAAAAGATGAGAATCAAAATTTAGGGACTGATTCGAAGATGTGAGAATTGAAATGTAGGTATCAATTCAAAGATGTCGGAATTGAAATGTAGGTATCAATTCGAAGATGTGGGAATTGAAATGTAGGTATCAATTCGAAGATGTGAGAATTGAAATGTAGGTATCAATTCAAAGATATGAGAATTTAAATGTAGGTATCAATTCGAAGATGTGAGAATTTAAATGTAGGTATCAATTCGAAGATGTGAGAATTGAAATGTAGGTATCAATTCGAAGATGTGATAGGATTTAGGTACTGATTTGAAGATGTGATATGAAATTTACAAAGAGCTTGTGATGTTGAATTTGCAGTAGTGTGGGTATCAGTTTGAAGATGTGAGAATTGAAATGTAGGTATCAATTAGAAGATGTGAGAATTGAAATGTAGGTGTCAATTCAAAGATGTGAGAAATGAAATGTTAGTATCAATTCAAAGATGTCAGAATTGAAATGTAGGTATCAATTTGAAGATATGAGAATGGAAATGTAGGTATCAATTCGAAGATGTGCGAATTGAATTGTGGGTATCAATTCGAAGATGTGCGAATTGAAATGTGGGTATCAATTCGAAGATGTGGGAATTGAAATGTAGGTATCAATTCGAAGATGTGGGAATTGAAATGTATATAGAGCCTGTGGTGTTGAATTTGCAGAAGTGTATCATGTGGAAAGGTTAATTTTGTTGAAGAAGATTTGTAGAACTTTGTGGGGTTTTGTGCAGAATACAAAATTTCGCAGAGATTGAAGAGAGTTAATGCAGATAAAGATGGTTGTGCTGCGCGCACAAGAGTAGGAAACTTCAAAAAGGTGAGGATCCACTCAACAGATTTGTTTCATTTTCTTGTTGTTTTTATCACATTTAATTTTTCAAAATATGTCTTTAAAGTTTTAATTTTAATTGGTTGATTTTCAAAAGAAATTTGTTTTATTATTTATTTATTGATGATTATTATTTTTTTTTCATTCATATTTTATTTATTGTTAAAAAATTGTTCTTTCTTTCTTTGTTCATTGAAAATATGAACCAACGTGTGGTTCATGGATTTCATCCCTCGCACAAAAAGGCAACTGACGGAAAGGCACAATTTGAGAAAAATTTCCATTAATTTGCTCCAATAAAGATGTCATAAATCAAACACATGCTAATGCCTCAAAAGGTACATTATATAGTCCATGTTGAAATACATCAAGAACATCTCATGCTATAAATACATTGTAGACTGGATACATCAGATACATGTCATGCTTCTAGAAGAAAGAAAGTGAACCCTCTGTGTCAGGTATGTTGAGCTTCTGATTAAGCAGACCTTCTAAGTCATGCTCCAGGATAGAAGTTCCCTTTGCATGCACTTAGAGCTACAACCTTTTCACAGCTCATATGGAAGTAACTCCTCCAATTCTGGGTCCTGTTGGAATCCATATGGTATCTTACTGTCGTCCATCCTGCAGAAAGTCACACTTCCTTGTGTCGTACTCCTGGAATGCAATGTTTGGCAATGTCTGCACCGTTTCCCTTGAGAACAAGTACTGAACCGACTGGAAGAGGAATCTCCACAGAACCTCTGAATTCACCAGGGCTGACGATATTGATTTCTTTTCCAAATAGAATATTCCTTTTACTCATGAATGAGACCGTGCAGAAAGGCCTCACAAAATCATGATGGTCAATGCAATCACCCTCTTCATAAATATCGATAATGCAAATGTTGGGAATGCATGTAGTAGGTAGAATATTCTATTTGACCATCCTTTTGATCATCCATTTTATCATCGGTGGTAGCGGATCTACTTGATCATGTCTGAGGATCCCAGGCGGATTCCCCTGTCTGTCATTCGTGAAGTTATAACAACACCCACATTGGATGGTGATTCTTCCCTTCCGTCTCATCCACTTCTTTGGCTCGGAATATGTCCTTTCCATGAGAAGGCCCACTCCGCCTCTGTCTCTTAAATCGAAGATGCAATCCATAATGCTTTTTTCATCAGTCTCAGAGAAAACTCTGGTGTACAGCTCCAGACCTTCCAATATGTTGACGAACTTCCCCTGAACCTCTTCATAGAACTCGAATTCTCTTTTATTTACTCTTCTTAACTTGCAGTATTCTACCATACCAGGGGTTGGCAACTGTTGTGGGTGTTCCTTCCTTCGGGCATCGGCGGGAACCCAAACTGGTGCTGGTTGATCTGGAATACAAGACTCGGCTTCTAACGGGATGTACGACCCTGGGCTCCACGATGCATAATGATCCGTCCTCAGTGGGACATATTGTTCATCCATCATGAAATCTGAAGTCTGAGATTTGTTGGTGCTTGAAGTGTATTCTTCTAATGTATTGAAACGTTGTAGATGCAGAACATTACAACCCGAGCATTCTACAAATGCAACCGTGGCCGATGTCCCAACCGGTATTTCAACGTTTCATGTCGAGCAACCCTGGCACAAAACATCTGAAACTGAAAGTGTGTTTGAATTTGTCACAAACCCTGGTTCTTCTTCCATGGTGGGTAAGCTAGCAGAAGTTTTTTTCAGGTCTGGATCGTAAATGTGCCCCTCAGGAATAAGGGTGAGCAATTTGTTCGTCTCTCTTTGTCGTTTGCATTCTTGTCGTAGAAAAGCTCTCTGCTTCTTATGGCTGGTGTTCCTACGCTGTGTTCTGCAAGGTGGAGTACTTGGTTGTCTTTCGTTATTGGCGGCTATTAAGCCTCCAACAGTTGTAGCTACCATGGAGGGCAGATGGCTGGGCTCCTCCATTGGGTCTCGCTCAATTATCACGTTCTTGCCCTTGCATGATACATTCTCTTTAGTGGTCACTCTCAATATTGACGGAAGTCCCTCTTTCTCTTTGCAGCTGACAATGTCCATTAGAGGACCTTTGTAGTCTACGTCAACCTAGTTGAAATCCACTTTGAAGTCTATGGTATCTCCTCGCGGTGCCATCTCCTCATTTAACGTGAGGTTCCAACCATCCTGGAAAGCAAAGATCATCTGCTGTCCCGACATTTTTCTGCAGACGACAGGAAAAACGTCAGTGGGCCGAAGGTTGTCATGAACAAGAACAAAATAAAGTATTTATTAAAGTAAATTTTAGTTTGTTTTTGGTTTGAAGAATGTTATGTATGATTTTTATTTAACTAAAAGTAGAAAGAACAAAATTTAAAATTTAAAATATTTCTTTTAAAAATATCCATTATATTGAAGTTAATTACAAAATTTGGACCCGGTCATAGACATTTGGCCATATAGATAACCCTAAAACAATCAAAGTTTCAAAGTTTCAAAGCAAGCAGAGGAAAGCGGCGTCAGGTTGCGTAATAAATTTTCAAATATCGTCTGTTTACTGGTAACATGGGTCTCTCACCCCGAAAGTCCACTAACTGGTAGGCTCCTCTTGTGTAGACCTTTTCAACGACAAATGGTCCCTCCCAAGTTGGCTCGAATTTTCCATCTATTTTGCGGCGTGCAAGAATATGCCTTTTGAGCACAAGTATGAGGTCACCAACTTTGAATGTCCTTGGGCGGACCAATTTGTCATGGGCTTGTACCATCTTCTCCTGGTAAAGCTCCAAATGTTGTTGTGCTTCTAGCCGTTTTCCCTCGAGACTCTCCAGTTCTTCAAGTTTGAGTTTTGCATTTTCTTCCGTTGTGAGTTGGTTGACAGCGACGACTCTGAGAGATGGTGTCTGGACTTCTAGTGGTAGCACGGCCTCAGCTCCATACACAAGCATATAGGGTGTACATTGAGTGGGAGTCCTGAAAGTTGTTTGGTAGGCCCACAAGGCTTCTAATAGTTTGTTGTGCCAATCTCTTTTATTTTCATCCAATGTTTTCTTCAAAATTTGTACCAGTGTTTTGTTGAAGGCTTCAGCTAGACCATTTGCTCTGGGATAGTAAATTGTAGAGTGTCTCTAATCTATCCCATGTTGAACAAAATTATTGATTTTTGTACTTCTGAAAGTTGTCCCATTGTTGGAAATTATTCCTTGCGGTAGTTCGAAACGGCAGAGGATTTGACTTTTGAAAAATTGAAGGATGTGCTGTGTCGTAACCTCACGTAATAGTACTGCCTCTGCCCATTTGGAGAAGTAGTCTGTAGCGGCAAGTATAAACCTATGTCCCCAGGAAGATGGAGGGTCTATCGGACATATTATGTTTGTGCCCCAACGCTCGAATGACCACGAGGCAACAGTTGGGTGTAGCACATTCGGAGGCTGATGTAAGACCACCTCATGCTCTTGGCATTGGTGACATTTTCTGGCTGTATCCATGCAATCAGACATCATTGCTGGCCAATAACCCGAGTCTTTTGATCCTTCATTTTCGGCCCTGACTGGTGAGCGCCACACAATCCGACATGTACCTCTTTAACAATATTTTCTGCTTCGGCTTTACTGAAACACTATAGCCACATCTGGTTGAAAGATCTTCTGTAGAGAACATTTCCAATCAGGTCGTAAGACATAGCCCTTCTTGTGATGTGGTGCGCCTCAGACTTGTCTTCTGGAAGCTTTCCAGTATGCAAATATTCTATTAATGGCTTACGCCAATCTTCATTGATGTCTGCAACTATATTTATTGTTTCTTCTTTTCCAAGCTTGTGTAGAGTTGCGAAGTTGATCCGAGACAAGACTTGTTTTCCTTTCACTGTGACTTCAATGGAATCCTCTGGGGGACACGTCATTTCCTTAACAAGTTTTGCTAGGGTGTCGGCATGGGCATTATCTCCTCTAGGAATCTGGTAGAAAGTCACATCGGGAATCTGCTCCAGGAGCTTCATCGTGTATTGATGGTATTATGTTAATTTTGTCTTCAAAATTCTGTATTGTTTGGCGACTTGCTGGATGACGAATTGGGAGTCTCCATAAATGACAATGTTTGTTATATCCATTGAGATTGTCATTTCCAATCCAGTGATCAAAGCTTTGTATTCTGCTTCTTTGTTGGTGCATGGCTCCGTTAGGTGGTATGAGAACCTCAACATACCCTTGTCTTCCGTGATAAATATCAAACTGATTCCTGCTTTGTCTGGTATAACTGTGCCTGACCCTTTGTCTTTTCTAGCTGATGAAGCACCATCGAAGTACATTTCCTAGTGTTGCGCACTGAAAAATTCCATTTGTAGTATTTGCTCATCTGGTAACTCATCATTGACAGAGGACCCAACTGACAGTGGGTGTGCAGCGAGAAAGTCTACTAGTATCTGTCCTTTGATAGCATGGAGGGCGAAAAAAGTTATATCAAATTGCAATAAAATCATCGACCATCTATCTAAACGTCTGAAGAGTATTGGTCGGGTCATCAAATATTGCAATGGATTAACTTTCGAGATTAGGGTAATCTTATGAGAGAGAATGTAATGCCTAAGCTTTTGGGTGGTGAAAATTAATGTCATACAATGCTTCTCAATAGGTAGATACCTTATCTCCGTCGGTATTAGACGATGACTCAATTAGTAGAGTGCATTTTCTTTACCCTCATCATTGACTTAGGCTAAGAGGGCTCTGAGAGAGTCATCTAAAGTCGTGGTATAAAGTATCAACAGTTTCCCTGGGATAGGGGCTGCCAAGACAGGAGGTGTCATTAAATATTGTTTAACGTCCTCAAAGGCCTGCTGGCATTTCTCTTCCCAAATAAATTTGGTGTCCTTTTTAATTAATGCTGAGAAGGGCTGACACCTACCTGAGAGATTAGAAATAAAGCGTCTCAGATATGCCAACTTCCCCTGGAAACTGCTTTAAGGTTTTAGGGGGAGGTATTTACAAGATAGCTTTAATTTTATCCAGGTCGATATCGATTCCCCGATGAGGGACAACGAATACTAAAAATTTATCGGAGGTAACGCCAAAGGCGCACTTTAAGGGATTCATTTTAAGGTCATATCAACGTAATCATTCAAACACGATCCTCAAATCGTACAAATTGTCAATCTTCTGTTTACTTTTGATGACCAAATCATCCACGTAGCATTCTACTTGGTTATGAATGAGGTAGTCAAAAATCTTCGTCATTTCGCGCTGATATGGTGCTCCGGTGTTCTTTAGGCCGAACGGCATCACTGTGTAGCAGAAAATTCCAATCGGTGTTCTGAAGGCTGTAAGTGTTGCATCCTCAGGAGCCATCTTAATTTGGTTGTATCCCGACGATTCGTGCATGAAGGAGAAAATTTCATGTGTTGAAGCGATATCCACCATCTTCTCCGGTATAGGTAGTGGAAATTCATCTTTCGGACATGCCTCGTTCAAATCTCTGAAGTCGACACAAACACGGATATGTCCATTTTTTCCTCTTAACAGGTACAATGTTGGATAACCACGTGGGGTATTGTTCTTCTTTAACAAAGTTGGCGTCTATTAATTTCTTCACCTCGGCGATGACTTGTTGTTCTATCTCAAGGTGCATTCTCCTTGGAGCCTGTTTTACTGAGGTTATATTCTTGTCCACCCCAATTTTATGGACTGCAACCTCTGCTGATCGTTTCGACATTTCCTCATAGCTCCATGCGAAGCAATCTTTGAATTCTGTTAATAGTTTAATAAATTCTGCAGATTCTTCGTCATCAAGTAGCGAACTTATAAATGTAGGTCGGGGTCATTCTTCAGTTCCGAGGTTAATCTCTTTCAATTCATCAATGGTGGATTTAATTTCTTCCTCAAATTCTAGGGGAGCATCTTCTATTGGTTGATTAGTAGAGTTATCCTCTATATCGAGGCAATCCTCTTCTGATTCAGCAGTAACAACCATGCAAAATTCAGAATCATTGACTGGTCCGACTGTACCAAAAACCGAGACCCTCTTTTGAATTTGGAGTTCGACTTTTTGCATTCCATAATTTTTCAAAAAGTTGAAATTTATCTTTTGGAATTTGTTTTGGTAAGTGTCTCTGTTGAATTAACTTTTGAACACAAGACGAGAAGTAACCAAAAGGCAATTCCATTATTTCATTAGAATCAACAGCCAAATTTACATGTTTTTCAAGCTCAGTAGAGGTAGAAGCACGGTAAAATTTGATTGGCTTTTATGGGACTTACAATAGAGGTAGAAGCATGGTAAAATTTGATCGGCTTTGAACCAACACTACGGACTTCCTTGACCCCTAAACTCTCGACCTTTTGAGGGAGAATCGGAGTAAGGGTCATAACATTCACATAGTGGTTTATCTCTTTTGAGGGAGAATCAGAGTAGGATCATAACATTCACATAGTGGTTTATCCGATCATACATTGTTTCATATTCATTCTTTTCTATATCTTCTATCATAACATTCACATAGTGGTTTATCCGATCATACATTATTTAATATTTATTCTTTTCTTTATCTTCTGGGGATATCTTGTCCTGGGTCTCCTTCATCTTGTCATCATTATTTCATCTTCAAAACTATCTTCATTACCAATGTTGATGGTTAGCCTAGTCCGTTAAACAATTAAATTGATCCTTCCTCATCCACGTCCCCGGCCTCGACCTCGGGTGTGCGAACTAAAAGGCCTTTCACCGTCTCTTTATAAAGGAGTGGTGGAAGATTGCTGAAGCGGAGTTGAATGACCTCCTTTTTGTGACTCTTCTGAATCTTCATCTTTGTTTGTCAGAATATCGCGCGAGATGACAGTCTTCTTTGAAGGCGCGTAGTAGGCAGTATCTTCATGGATACCAACTTCGTGCACTGAAAATGGTTGTAGGTCTCCTTTGATACAATTTTCTTGACCATATTTGCGGTACTTGATGCACGGGTGTAGGGATGATGGAACCATATTGTGCTCATGAATCCATGGTTGACCCAGTAGAGCTTTAAAAGAGGTCTCAGCGTCGATGATATGAAATTTAGAGGTTGTCACAAGCTCTCCAACCTTCATAAGTAATGTAATTGATCTGAGGGCTCTTTCTCCCTTTTTATTGAATCCTCTTAACATCATTTTATCGGTCGTAAGCTCTTGAGCTTCAATATCCAAATTGGCCAATGTTTGTAAGCTCATCAAGTTAAGATATGCCTCAGGACCCACTAAAACCCTGGATAACACAAATTTACCGATGTTGACGGAGATGTAGAGTGGACGGTTGTGGTCAGCAGTATCGAGCAGCAAGTCTTCATCTGTGAAGGTTACCCCAGGTTGTTCTTTCAACGAGCAAACTTCATCTGAGGATGTGCTGGCCAACTGAGCTAAGCAAATTTCTTGGTCAAGCAAAGCTGTAACAAGAGACTCTCTCATCTCCTTTGACAAGATTAGAGCGTCATAGATGCTTAATCGGGCCGCCAGCTTCCTAAGATGAGCTAGCACACTGTAGTCTACTTTGTATGATCCTACCATTTTATCTTGATCATGTGGTTCTTCCACTGGTGGAGGTGGGGGTATCTCTTCTCGAATCATTATATGTTTTCCTTTATCTGTTGGAGCTGCTCTTGGTGGTAACACTTTTCTGCTCCTTAAGTTAACTTCCGTAATTTCTTCTTCTTGAGATATCGTTGTTGAATATTCCGGTGTCTTTTCCTCTTCATCAGAAAGATCTAAGTTGATGGTAAGTGGTGTACCATGATGCTCGAGAGTTGGCTCTTTGTTATCGGTGCTTTCGTAAGCAGTATTGTTGATGTCTTTATTGGACTTAACAAAGAGTTCATCGAACTCGAGTATGATTTGAGGATCATTTTGGGGAGCGAGAACAAAGCTAGATCGGTCATAATTAGTTATGTTATCATAAAAAATAGTTAAAATGTAGATGAAATCATAATCATTATATTCATAAGACCCCGTAGGGACAAAAAGATAATTATACAAAGTCAAGGGTTCAAGGATTTTCATCCACGAATCCAAGACAACCAATCTAAGAGAGGCAGCCCCTATCCTATCCCCCGTGCTATCAATCTTTGCAGTGGCGCTTTTCTTTTTCTTGTTCTTTGTTCTTGACGATGATGGATCTTCTAGCGAAATCTTCATCCCAAGCTTGGTATGTTGCGGACTCTGAATAGAGGCTTGTTTTGATGCAGACTGGATCTTGTTCAGTATCTTCTTGGATGATCTGCTTCATACCTGTTGACCTCACTTTTGGTTGAGGTCTAGAAAAACTTCTTTAGTAGCCTAGGTCTAGCCATAGGACTTTCNTTTTTAAAATGAGACTAATAAGATCTCATTCAACTAATAGTTTAAGTAAATGAACACAACACCACTAGCAATGCACCTATCCCAAATGACAGAAACATGACTAGATAGTGTTGTGATACACCACAATAATATATTGTTTTAAATACCTATTTTATGCATATTTTTTGTGATATTGCACTTTAAAAAAAGGTATTTTTGTGTTTTTGTTGCAGGTATATCATTTTTTAGTATTTGGAGCAAAAAATGACAAAAAAGATAAAATTTGGAGCAGAAAGAGCCAATTTTGGATTCTGGTGCATGACGCACCAGATTAGTGCTTGCTGTGCTAAAATCCAAAGAGCTGACGCATGATGCGACAGAGACAACTTTTTCAATTTAAGGCAGTTCAAGACCAATTTTGCGTGAATTTTCAAAGGGACACTTGTTCTACACATCTCTTATAGTAATTCAACGCATCTAGACACTTTGGAAGGTTCTTTTATGATTGGATAAGACTCTTGGATCAAATGACTCATCTTTTGAATTCAAAAGATTTGACTTTTGGAGGAATTTTTATAGGGAATTTTGAATTCATTTTCAAAGGAGACAGCCCAAAAATAATAGAAGAATACTTGAAGAGGCTAAGGAGAGATAAAAGAGAGAAGCTTTGGGGAGTGTGTGAGAGTTAGAGAGAGAGAGAAGGGGAGATTTTCTTTTAAGTTTGTAAGAGGAGAGGGAAAGTGAGAGATTTCTTCTTCATTACATTTCTAAGAGAAAATTGGGAGTGATTGTAAAGAGAGAAAGGCTTGGAGAGAACTTCTAGGGATTTGCTTTGGAATAAGTGTGAGATAAGTTGTATTTTTATTTCTTTTATTTTGTAAACTTATTTTCATATAAGAAATTTGTGTTTTATCGTATCCTTCTCATGATTTCAGTCTTCTTTATCCTTCTCCCTAATTTGAAGATATGGTTTTGCGAAGAATAGATTTTGTTTTCTATGGTTTTAAATAATAATAATTTGTGAAGATTTGAATTCCAATTTTTATTTAGTTTTTAATCTAGCTAATTGAAAGGTTAAAACTTGTTGAGAGGCATATGTTCTTAAATGAGATATGATTTCTACAACATAGGGAGAATCACATTTGATTTCATGGAAGAGTATGTCATCCATGGGATTGAGTGCAAATAAATAGGGAAATTCACCCCATTTTTAGTTCAGTTGATTGGAAACTAATACGAGATTGTTTGCCCTTAGAGGATGGAGTAGTGGGAGCTCTGGAGTGGCAGCCAGTATTCTCCCAGCCTAACCATGGATGAGTCAATGTTCTTTATAACACTCAGAAGAGGGTAAGGAATAGGATTGCTCCTATTTTTCACAAAAAAGTTTATATATATATTTTCAAATAATTTCAATTTCTTCCCAAACCATATACTCATTGTATAGGGGAAGGATGCTTTCTTAAATTTGAACTTTCTGTCAAAACAAAAACTTAGTTTAATTTTCACAATTTTACCTTTAAAAGTTTAATATTTAGTTTAGTTTAATTTATGTAATCTTACATTTACATTTTAATTAGCATTCACCTAAGTAGTTAATTTTCAAATTTTACACTTTATATTTTTTTGTTTTATTATAAAAAAATTTCCATAATTTACTTTAGGATTTTCAAACTTCCCTGTGAGATCGATATCTAGGACTCCATTAGAGCCCTTTATTACTTGAACGATATGTATACTTGCATTGATATTTAGGAGAGATTTGACAGTTTAAAAAAGAGTTTTAAAGGATAAATTATATTTATAAAAAGAGTTTTATTAAGATTATATTGTACATTTATTATAAATCTGTTTGCATCAAGTTTTTGCCGCCGTTGAGTGCTGTAACCTTCATAAAGATTTGCATAAAAAAATCTCTGTGTCAAATTTTTTGTGTCGTTGCCGAGGATCAAATGGAAAATACTAGTATTTTAATTTATTTTATTTTAAAAATAAAAAAAGAGTGTGTTTGTATTTTAATTTGAACATTTTCTTATTTTAGTGCATTTGCTTATTTTTAATTACTTGCTTTATTTAGTTTATGCATAGTGTAAGATCTAAAAACATAGTACCTTATGACGCTGAGTTAGAAAGAACTGTTAGAAAAATTAGAAACCAACAAAAAAAGAAAGATCTATTTTGCAAAATGGCTTGTAATATAAATAATATTCGAAATGAATTGAACATCATCAGTGACCTTTAAGAGCTTATGCAAATCCTACAGGAGATGAAATTCATTTGAGTATTCAAGATCCTGCTGTAGCTGCCAACTTATTTGAACTTAAATATGCTTTTATCTAAATGATAGCAAACAATCAGTTTGTAGGAACACCTACTGAAGTTCTCAATTTACACCTTGCTAGTTTTTTATAATTGTGTGCTAAATTTAAATATAATGGAGTGTCAAATGATGCCATTAGACTTAGACTTTTTACTTTTTCACTAAGGGATAAAGCTAAGATGTAGTTAAACTCATAGCATTTGGATCTATCAGGACATTGGGGAGATTACCACTAAAATTTTTATCTAAATATTTCTCACCTTCAAAAACTGCTAAGCTTAAAAATGATATCACATCATTCTATGAGTTTGAAGGGGAATCAATTTATGATGCATGGGAAAGATTTAATAATCTCCTTAGAAAGCGTCCACACCATGTGATGACAGATTGGTTAATAATTCAAACTTTTTATAATGTGTTGGTTGGATCTCTTAGATTGATAATCGACACTACTACTGATGGAAATTAATGTCAAAACCATTCAAGGAAGATATTTTTCATTTTTTGTTATAGGATATTGAATTTTAGGACTTGAAGCAAAAAAGATGAAATTTGGAGTCAAAATGGAGTTTTTAAAAAAATTGTGCTGCGTCGACAGCACAAGAATGGGCGCCGACAGCGCGAGTGTCGGTGCAAACCCTGTTTCTAGAAAATTCGACAAACTTGGATGCTTTTTGAAGATTTTTTGGATGAATCTATTGGAAAATCGACCTTAGGCTCTATTTAGAGCCGAAATTAATTAGAAAAGACAACCCTTCACATCTCTTCGCACTCCTCCGCTCACTTTTGGTCTTTCTTCGCCCCCTTTCTTGCCACTTTACTTACTTCCACACCATTAGTGAATTATTTTCTTTATATTTTTGAGTTTTAATGGTAAGTTTAAGTGTGAATTCTTCTTTAAGAGCGTTCAAGAGGGAGAGAAGTGACATATTTCATCTTCCTACATTTCCTAAGAGAGGCTACAAGGGATTTGCTTTGAGAAAGAGTTCCAGATAAGTGTTATTAGTTTGTTATTGTTGTATGAACTTTTTTTTTATATATAAAATTTATGTTTTGTTGTATCTTTCTCATGAAGTCTGTGAATTTTTCTTTATCTTTTTCCTTACTCTGATATATGTTGAAATGAAGAGATAATTTGGATGTGCCAATATTGAAATATAAAATAAATTGTGAAGGTTTTTCAACTACGCTCTTAATTTACTTTTTGATTTGTCCAATTGAATTGTTAAAATATGTTGTGAAACATATAATCCGGTAAATGGAGTATGAGTTCTACAACACAGTGAGAATCACATTTAAGTCCATGAAAGAGTATTTTGTTCATGAAATTAAGTGCAAATAAATATGAAAATTTATATCGTTGGGTGTGGATTTGGAGATTTTAGAGTGATAGACAAAAATTTCCAATTTGATCTTAGTGTTTAAGAACTAAAGTGAGAGTTAGCATTTAGGGGAAGAGAAGTGGGAGCTCTAGAGTGGGATCCATTATCCTCCTAGCCTAGCCACAAATTTATGGACTAAACCTAATGTTAGCCAATAATTTTCTATAACACTAAATTAGGGCAGAGAATTAAAATTGCTTCTATTTGACACAATACAAATTTAAACCATTTATCTCATCTCATTTCACAAAAAAACTCATTATAGTGGGAAAGATGCTTTTTTATATTAAAAAACTTCATCACATAAACATAGTTTAGTAGTTACTATTTTAAATTTTGCATTAAAATTTTTTTTGTTAATAATTTAGTTTTGATAGTATTTAAAACATTTGCAATTAATGACAGTAATTTCATTGTAGTTTTGTGAATTTTGTAGTTAATTTATCATCTCAAATTTAAACCTTCCTCGTGAGATTGATATTTGGGACTTAAATAGAAAGTCTTATATTACTTGATAAAGATACATATACTTGCGTAGAATCTCAACATTAAGTGCTTAACGTTATTATTCATAAAATACCACATCAAATTTTTGGAACCGTTGGAAAGCAGAGTAAACATTGTAAATTTTACATAGCTATATTTTCTCAAGATCAAGTTTTTGGCGTCGTTGCCGGGGGAAGGTAATGGTAAATTAAATAGATTTGGTAAATTAGAAAATTTAGAGAAAAAATACAAAATATCAAAAAATATATAAAATAAAAATTCCAAAAAAATATATAACTATATTTAAGATAATTTTTTTAAGAAATTTCTCTTTGCTTATTATATTTGTTTATGAGAAATATTGGATCTGAAGGTTTAGTACCTTACGATTCAGAATTAGAATGTATTATTAAAGAAATTCCAAAACAAAAAAAAAAGAAATTAAAAATTTGAACAAAATAGTGAATAACTTAGATAATCAAATAAATGAAAATTGACAAAGACCTTTAAAAGATTATGTTAATCCAACAGCAGATGAACTTCACTTAACTATTCAAAATCCTGATGCTTCTGCTAATTCATTTGAGCTTAAACCTGTTATTATCCAAATGGTACAAAATAATCCGTTTGGAGGAACACCTAATGAAGATCCTAACATACATCTTGCTAGTTTTCTTGAAATTTGTGCTACTTTTAAATATGATGGAGTGTCTAATGATGTTGTTAGGCTTAGACATTTTTCTTTTTCATTAAGGGATAAAGCTAAAGCTTAGTTAAATTCATTATCACCTGGATCTATCAGAACTTGGGGAGAACTATAACAAAATTTTTTGGCTAAATATTTACCACCCTTGAAAATCTCTAAGCTTAGAAATGATATTGCATCTTTTTGTTAGTTTGAAGGGGAATCAATATATGAAGCTAGGGAAAGAGTTAAGAATCTACTTAAAAAATGTCCACACCATGCTTTATCAGATTGGTTAATAATTCAAACTTTTTACAATAGATTAGTAGGATCACTTAGATCTATTATAAGATTTTGCTACACTTGGATCACTAATGTCAAAACCTTTTGATGAAGTATACTCTTTAATAGGAGAAATGTCTACCAATAATTTTCGATGGCCCTCAAAATGAGTAAATCCTAAGAGAGTAGCTAGTATTAATGACTATGAGGTAATGTTTATTTTAGCATCTCAAATTGCTGCTATATCAAAAAAGATTGATCAAATTGGAGTGAACTATTCTCAAATGCCACCAGTATTAGAGGAAAATTCCTTAGGGCAGATAATTGATACTCAATCATCTTATGAAGCTTTCAATGCTATAAATAATTGAAATAACAATCCCTATTCTAACTATTACAACCCTGAATGTAAAAATCACCCTAATTTTAGTTGGAATAATTATAATAATTCAATGAACCTCTTAGGAAATTTAAATATTCAAAGAAATCCTATTTATTGACCTTATATGCTCCTGCATTTTACTCTAACCCTAACCCACAAGTTAAGGAAAAGAAGTTGACGATGGACGAAGTCAATAAATAGGATTTCTTTATGGAAAAGGAGTTTCGATGTTATTTTTGTTTGGAAGGAGTTGCCCGTAAGAAGCTGTCGGTCACCAGAATTGAAATCCCGTCGCCCTCTTTGGAAGGACGTTTTAATTTACATATATATTTAATTTTAGAAAAATATGAAATCAAAATGACCCCATATTTTTCATAGTTTAAATGAAAGAGCGTTGTACCTCGAATTCTGTATCTATCCCGAAGGATAAACACAAGACTTGAGGATGAGGCTTGATCAAATAAACTAAGGATATATGACGTCTGTTTGGTCTGCGAAACCTTTGTATTTGCCGACAAGTTCCCCTATTTAATATTATCTGACATCTGTTTGGTCTGCGAAACCTTTATATTTGCCGATAAGTTTCCCTATTTAATATAAAGAATTAAATAGGGGTTATATTAAGCTGGGTTCGGACATGCTTCCTATAAGGGCAAGCCCCTATAGTTAATTACATCTTAAATGACCAAAGTCACCTAAGAAGACTCTCGATAAAAATCAGGAAATATTATCTTGAAAGAATTTCAAAGGGTAAAACTTTTCAATGAGATCGGACGTAGAGGTGTGAAAGGGGATTGACTCAAATTTGGAACATTTTTTTTATAGAATCCAAAGAAGGAAGAACTAGAGGATGTCATGGATCCAGAGGAGAACCTCGGTGACTTCCCAAGCTATCCTAATGTTTGGCTTCAGTTTTTAGGAGAAATATTTAGGTGTTTTATCATGCCAATTTTTATTTTTTAGGGCTTACATTTGTGTGACACGATCACACAAACATCCTGAAAGATGTGAGGATTTAAGCTGTGACAAACGACAACCTCGAAATCCTAAGACGAGTTAGGGCTTATATTGTATAGTAGGGCCATATGAAAGCCTAAAGATAAGATGAGGATTTACATTGTATAAGCAAGAAACCTTGAAGTCCTATGGCTTAGTTGTTTAAGTCTAAGGAAGGAAAATTTTTTTAGCTAGGGAAGACAGGTTTTGCAGTTGAAGATGGCTGTGCTGCCCATCATGCTAGCTCCAAACTCCTTGCTGTGATGAGTTTGAGTTTTCTAGTGTGTCAAGTTATGATGTCAAATTAGGTGGCCCTATGGTTGAAGTTTTTTAANATGATAAAAATTAGGAAATATTATCTTCAAGGAGTTTCAAAGGGTAGGACTCTTGAATGAGATTTGACGTAGAGGTCTGAAAGGGTATTGGTTCAAATTTGGAACATTTTATTGTAGAATCCAAAGGAGAAAGAACTAGGGGATGTCATGAATCTAGAGGAGAACCCCAGTGACTTCCCAAGCTATCCTAATGTATGGCTTCAGTTTTGAGGAGAAAAATTTAAGTGTTTCATCCTGACAATTTTATTAGTTATGGCTTACATTCATGTGAAATGATCACATAAATATCCTGGAAGATGTGAGGGTTTAGGCCGTGACAAACGACAACCTCAGAATCCTAAGATGAGTTAGGGCTTATATTGTATAACAATGTTATACAAAAGCCTAAAGATATGGTGAGGATTTACATTGCATAAGCAAGCAACCTCAAAGTCCTATGGCTTTGTTGTTTAAGTTTAAGAAAGGAAGATTTATTTAGCTGGGGAAGACAGGTTTTGCTGTTGAAAATGGTCGTTCTGCCCACCATACTAGCTCCAAGTTCCTTACCGCGACGAGTTTGAGTTTTCTAGTGTGTCAAGTTATAATGTCAAATTAGGTGGCCCTATGGTTGAAGATCTTTAAATTTTATTAAGGCATATTAAAGTTGATCAGAGCGACATTGGTTAGGATCCTATGGTTCCCTCGTTCTGGCACTATTATTTTCTATTGGATTCACTTAGTTTAAATGAACTTACTAAACAAAACTTAATGATTTCCATAACTTCTTTTAGATCGTGGGAAACCTCGTTAGCAACTGTAGGTTTCCTCTTCCGAGGGATTCCCGATCATCCAATAGAGATGTCTTAATTTAGTTGCAATTGTAGTTTTGTGTGATGTTTGTGATTAAATTTTGAGTTGTTTTACATTTTGAATGTTGTGGGGGTGAATTTTATCTTGGTTGATTTTAGTTTTAGCTTTGGTTTTGGTTTATCTGAATGTTGTGGGGGTGAATTTTATCTTGGTCAATTTTTGTTTTGACTTTGGTTTTGGTTTTGATTTTGTGGTTATCCTGATAGTTTTAGTTTTCAATGCAAATTTGTATAAACACAAAAGTATAGCGTACAAGTACAAGAAAGACAACACTGAAAACTGTAAAAAGCGTACCTAGCGAGTCTTCTCGTTCCACCACCTGAAACTCAAAATGCATGTTAAGGCATTTATGGAGAGCATGAAAAGTAAAGTTTTGGTAGTTTTCCTAACCCTATGTCATATCTTGGTGGGTCCTTAGGAGTTTAATTAAGGATGATTCTGTCAAGCAAAACATATTAAGTTTAGTAGATCTTCAAGATATCCAACAGATCTAAAGAACGAAGCAGGTCCATGCTACTCTCTCGCTGCCTGGTGGAAAATCCTGAGTTCTTTTAAACTTATTATGTTGCTTAATAAGTCATCCTGTAAATACCCTTGATGCTCAGTGAGCACTGATGTCTCAATTATCCTTAAGAAAAGGGTACTTATCACTTGTGATTCAATTCAAGAATTATGTGGGTGAAAACCCTTAAAGAGGCAAGTTAATGTTGTTGGAACACTTCACCAAATTTTGACCCTAATTGGGCTTGTAATGTTTGAAAGATGTTTTAATTTTTAATGATGTTTAGTTTTCTAATCCTCATTTCAATGAAGTTTGATTTAGACTAAGTCACTACTAAGCCCTTAAGACCTGGGTGAGTGTCTTAATTAGCTCTGAAAAGGTTAGGCTTTAGGTGGTCATGATTCATAATTTGAATTTTATTTGAAAATCAAAATAGGGGTATTAGATTGATTAATTATTGACTTCAGAAGTCATACCCCTAAGTCCTGGATTCATTTTATTTTAATAAACTTCCAAATTTTAATAATTTCAAAATTTATTAACTTATCTTTTTAATTAGGAAAGTGAGATTGGTTTCTATCAATTAACCCCCTTGTGTTTCAAACATCAAATATATTGATTAAGATTATAGGTTACCCATTTCCCTCCTTAAATTAAGCCTAAATGTTAATTAAAGCTAAATTTTCCAAAAGTACACATTTGCCCCTTAGGCTCTATCACTTCATAATTTATCAAATTTAATCCAAATGACTTTGGAACTTTATCCTACCTCATTCATGAATCAATTAAGATATCAGAGGAGAAAATGTGATTTGTCAAAATTTAATTTAATTTATATAATTATTTTCATGCAAAAATAGGATTTTTCAAAGAAAATGTGATTTTTAAAAATTTAATTTAATTTATATAATTATTTTAATGCAAAAATAGGATTTTTCAAAGAAAATTCCCTAAATTGCACCAAGGTAAATCCTAATCCCTTGAATTTTTTACTGGAAGTAACTTTAGACGAGAGAAGCTTTTTGACCAAATTTCATGATTTTTGAATTTTATTTAAATTATTACAATTATTTTAAGTTCTGGGGTATTTATTAAATATAAAATATTTTAATGGAGAAATGTAAGTTTAGTATTTTTGAAAAGTCTCCCTGAAGTTAGAGAACTCAGAGGAGAAAATTTAATATTTTTCTGAATTTTATTTGATTTATTGGAATTGTTTTAATAAAAATCATTTTTAAGCTTTAAAATCATTTTTAAACTTTAAACTTCAATATCTTTATTTAGAAAATCAGGAAAAATATTTAAATTGTTCTTATGTTCTTAGAAAGACATTTAGAACATTTCCATGAGTTTAATTATTTTTGTGATTTTTTGGGAATTTTAATTTTTAAAATAGGCTAAAAAAATCAAGTTTTTATTTTAAATATAATTTTATTTTTAGAAAATACACCTGGTGACAGAGAACTCAAAAAACTAAGTTTCATAATTTTTTGAGTTATATTTAAATTTTTAAATATCATTTTAGTGCCAAAAATGTTATTTATCTTTAAAAATCAACTTAGGTTATTAAATGAACTCAAAATATTATGAAACTTTTATATTGAGTTCTCCGGAACCTAAACCACAATGGAGATAAAAAATCAAGTCATTTAAATGTTTTTATTTTCTAAAATTAATTATCTTAATAATTTAGTTTTCATGCAAATTAACTACATTTTAAATGACTTGACTCATGTAATTATTTCCAAAAGCTTCCCTGATCATGGTAGACCTTTCAAAATTTTCTTGGAATTTTCTAATCAACATGCTAATTTCCATGATTATTTTAAGGAAATAATAAAATTTTTTTTGGGATTTAATAACCAATATGCTAATTTCCATGATTATTTTAAGGAAATGATGTGAAGAATTTTAAAAAATATGGATCTCTGTATAGGAACCTCCTCTAACTTTAGAAAAATCAGAGGATGTTTCCCTAAATATGGATCTCTGTATAGGAACTTCCTCTGACTTTGGAAAAATCATAGGATTTTTTCCTTAATAGAGGCTACAACATGCCAAAATTTTAAGTCAAGGTGATTTGTAAATATGCTCGGAGAATCAAATGATTCCAAATAGTGTTTAATTAATTAAAAAAAAATATGTGTCAAATGGACTTAAAATTTATTCCATATTGTTCTCCTCTATTCATTGAGCAAGATGGTATTTATATTTTATTTTTGTGATTTTTCTACACAAAGTTATGAATTTTTGAAGTTAGGGGTCAATTTTTGAATTAATTAAACCCCTATTTATCTATTTAACCCGCGCGTGCTGACTAGATCCTAGGCAGCTCTGAAGGCATGCGTGGCGTGCTCTGGTTGGACATATTCATCCACGTAGCTGCTGACTCGGCCCGCGGTTTATGTCCCGAAGCGCTGTCTGGCTTGATCTCCTCCGTTCATTTGATACACGCTTGATCAAACGGCTCCCCGTCATCGTCCCCGATAGAATGATCGCATGACCGTCCACACTAAAACCCTAAGATCTCAGCCTAGACTCAACCAAATCATCTCAGGTTTGATCCTATGGACTCATCTAAGTGAGACAAACACATCCAAACAGCAATCATGCACTTAAATTAAGCCTAATTAAATGGAGAATAGAAATAGGCTTGGGAGGAGGTGAGGTATTATACCTTTGCTCTGAGAAGTGAAGCTTCGATCAGAGGGTCTTGGTATGTTTTTTAGGATCCAAACAGTCTAGGGATTGAGTCCCTGGCCTTGGTATAAGGCATAGGTGTGGATTTGATCACGGCCGGATTTGGATGTTGGTCTAGAGCTATGGTAAAGGCTCTTTAGAAGGTGTATTTTATGGGGATTTAGCTTCTTTCACTATTGTGAAGGTGTGGGTGAAGTTAATTTGGGTTTGGCGGACTGTGGAGGTGTATTGGATTCTGTCCTGGTTTCCGGCTAGGTTTCAAGCTCAAAACTGAGCTCCGACAGTGGGAATTGGTGAGGGAAGATAGTTGGAATGCACTGAGGGGATCTTAGAGAAGATCTATGTGAAGTTTGGAGAGGCCTCTCTAAGGAAATTTTAGCACACCTCCCATGGTCGTGGAGGTGAGTTTTTATAAAAATGGTCTTGGGGTGGCTCTCAGGGTGTAAGTTTGTGTGCATTGTGGTGCTTAGGTGGAGGGCAGAGGAGCTCCATCAATTAGTTTGGCTGAGCTGGCCTCTAGNACCTCGTTAGCAACCGTAGTTTACCTCCTCCGAGGGATTCCAGATCATCCGATAGAGATGTCTTAATTTAGTTGAAGTTGTAGTTTTGTGTGATGTTTGTAATTAAATTTTTAGTTGTTTTATATTTTGAATGTTGTGGCGGTAAATTTTATCTTGGTTGATTTTAGTTTTGGCTTTGGCTTTGGTTTTGGTTTTGATTTACGGTGACATTGTTGTTTATCATGCAAGATTGCACGTATAAAATTTTTGTATGAAAGTACAAGAAAGACAACACTGAAAACTATAAAAGCGTACCTGGCGAGTCTTCTCGTTCCACTACCTGAAACTCAAAAGACATGTTAAGCTAATTTATATAAAACAAGGAAGTAAAATATTGACAACCTATCTAACTCTAGGTCATATCTTGGTGAGTCCTTAAGAGTTTAGTTAAAGATGATGTTTCCAAGAAAAACATATTAGGTTTAGTAGATCTTCGAGGTATCCAACAGATATAGAGAAAGAAGCAGACCCATGCTACTTTCTCACTACCTAGTGGAAAATCCCGAGTTCTTTTAAACTTATTATGTTGCTTAATAATTCATCCTATAAAATACCCGGATGCTCAATGCACATTGATGTCTCAATTGTCCCTGAGAGTAAGGCAATTATCATCTGTAATTTAATTTTAAAAATTATGTGGGTGAAGATCCTTAAAGAGGCAAGTTAGTGTTATTGGAACACTTAACCAAATTTTGGTCCAAATTGGACTTTTTTGTGTTTGAAAGATATTTTAATTTTCAATGATTTTTACTTTTCTAATCCTCATTTAAATAAAACTTGATTTAGCCTAAGTCACTACTAAGCCCTTAAGACCTAGGTGAGTGTCTTAATTAACTTTGAAAAGATTAAGCTTTAGGTGGTGATAATTCATGATTTGAATTTCATTTAAAAATCGAAATAAGAGTATTAAATTGATTAATTATTGACTTTAAAATTCATACCCCTAAGCCCTAGGTTCATTTTATTTTAATAAACTTCCAAATTTTAATATTTTAGAAATTTATTAACTTATCTTTTTCAATTAAGAAAGTGAGATTGGTTTCTACTAATTAACCCCTTGTGTTTCAAACATCTAAATTAAGATCCGAGGTTACCCATTTCCCTCCTTGAATTAAGCCTAAATGTTAATTAAGGCTAAATTTCCAAAATTACATATTTGCCCCTAAGACTCTAACACTTCATAATTTGTGAAATTCAATTAAAATGAGATTGAGATTTTTATCCTACCTCATTCATGGGTAAATTAAGACATTAAAGGAGAAAATATGATTTTTCCAAATTTAATTTAATTTATATAATTATTTTTATGTAAAGATAGGATTTTCCAAAGAAAATTCCTAAGTTGACCAAGGTAAATCCTAATTTCCTGAAATTTTTACTGAAGGTCGGCCTAGACCAAGAAAGCCTTTGGACCAAATTTCATGATTTATTGAACTTTATTTAAATTTTAAGAATTATTTTAAGTTATGAGGTATTTATTAAATATAAATTATTTCAAATGGTGAAAATTAAGTTTTGTATTTTTGAAAAGTCCTCCTAAGGTTAGAGAACTCGGAGGGGAGAGTTTTATATTTTTTTGAATTTTATTTGATTTAATGGAATTATTCTTAGTGAAAACTCATTTTTAGCCTTTAAAAAATCATTTTCAAGCTTTAAAATTCAACAGATTTATTTAGAAAACTAGGAAAAATACTACAATTGTTCCTAAGTGCTTAGGAAACAGTTTGGAACATTTTCATGAATTTTATTATTTTTGTGATTTTTAGGGATTTTTAATTATTTAAATATTTAAAATAGGTTAAAAATCAAGTTTTTTATTTTAAATATCATTTTTTTTTAGAAAATACCCCTGATCATAGAGAACTCAAAGAATAAGTTTTAATAAATTTTTGTGTTATATTTTAATTTTAATAAAATCATTAAAGTGCCAAAATGATATTTATCTTCTAAAAATCAACTTAAGTTATCAAATAAACTCAAAACACTTTGAAGTTTTTATGGCGAGTTGTTTGGATCTTAAATAATATTGGAGATGAAAAGTCAAGTCATTTTGTTGTTTGTATTTTTTAAAATTAATTGTCTTAGTGATTTAGGATTTTTAAAAATCACGTGTATTTTGAATGACTTGGCTCATGAGAAATTTTCTTAAAGGTTCTATGATCATAGTAAACCTGTCAAAATTTTCTTAGATTTTCTAAGAAACATGCTAATTTCCATGATTATTTCAAGCAAACTATGCACATAAACTTGAAAAATGTGATCCTTTGTCTAAGGACTTCCTCTGACTTTGAAAAAATTAGAGAATGTTCCCCTTGACAGAGGCTACAACATGCAAAAAATTCAAGCTATGGTGATAAGTCTACATGCATGGAGAATCAAAAGATTCAAATCAGTGTTTAATTAATTAAAAATAAAAAATGCATTACATGGAATTAAATATATTTTCACATTATTCTCCTCTGTTCACAAAGCAACAGGGTATTTTTATTTTTTTATTTTTGTAATTTTTCTACACTAAGATGTGAATTTTTTATGTTAGGGGTATTTAAATAAATAGAAAAAAATCCCTATTTATTTATTTGAACAACACGTGCTGACTAGATCCTAGGCAGCTCTGAAGGCACGCGTGGCGCGCTCTGGTTGGGTGCCTCCATCCATGTAGCTGCTGACTCGGCCCGCAGTTTATGTTCTGAAGCCCTGTTTTGCTTGATATCCTCTGTCCATTCGATAAACGCTTGATCTAACGACTCCCCGTCATCGTCCCCGATAGAGTGATTCCGTGACCGTCCACACTAAAACCTTAAGATCTTGGCCTAGACTCAACCAAATCACTTTGGGTTTGGTCATATGGACTCGTCTAACTGAGACGAACACGTCCATATGGTAATCATGTAATTAAATTAAGCCTAATTAAAGGGAGAATCAAAGTAGACTCGGGAGGGAGATAAGTTTTATACCTTTGCTCTGAGAAGTGAAGCTTCGATCAGAGAGTCTTTGCACGTTTATTGTGTTCCAAAGAGGCTAGGGATTGACTCTCTAGTCTTGGTGTGAGGCCTAGATATGATTTTAATCATGACCGGATTTGGGTGTTGGTCTAGAGCTATGGTAGAGGCTCTATGAGAGGGTAATTTGATGGGGCTTTAGCTCCTTTCACTGTTTTGAAGGTGTGGGTGAGTTTAATTAAAGTTTAGTGGACTGTGGAGGTGTGGAGAGTTTTGTCATGTCTCCGAAAAGGTTTTGTGCAAAAAAATTGGGCTCTGACAAGGGGATTCAGGGCAATGTGATGGTTGGGCTACATTGAGGAGGTCTCAAAGAGGCTTTGGGATAAATTTGGGGAAGTCTCTTAGAGTAATTTTCAGCTCTCCCTTAATGGCAGTGGAGGGGAGAATTTTATAAAAATGGCCTTAGGCTTTCTGCCATGGCCAATTGGGGGGTGAAATGTGCTGCCTAGGTGGAGGGGAGAGAGGCTCTAAGCTTCAATTTGGATGAGGTGGACTCTAGGTTTGAATCGAGTTTAATCCCATGAGGGTGGCTCTCAGTTTGGCCATTTTTCGGCCACTAGGCTTTCCGACCGGCCAGGGGGAGGCGGCTAGGAGCTCAAGTGAGCCAGAGGAATATTTCACAGTAATTTAATGTGTTTAGGTTTTGTTTTGGTAAAGGTATCTTAAGCATGTACATTTTTGGAAATAAAGTCCCTTAATTTTGGGGACTTTTAGCCCATGGCTTAGTTTAGGTGGTTAGATGGGTTTTGGTTCAGTCTTAGGGTCTAACCAATGGCTGAGGTGGAGTTAATTTGAAGACTTTGGGGTAGTTAGGCCATCTTTAATGCATAGGATCAATGTGGGTTCAAGTGATCAAAGTTTGGGTTTGGGCTAGGTTAGCCATGTCAATTGGCCAAATTAATTGATCAACATTTTGTAGATGATTGTTATGAAGATTTTTGGTGAAAGGTTGAAGTGATTTTGAGTTCAATTGGTAGGTCAATTTGAGGGTTTTTTTTAAATTTTTGCCAATTTGGGCATGTTGGGCTAAACATGGGTCTAGGTTGAGCTAGCCTTGGGCTAAGTCCAAATTAAGTGTTCCACATGATCAAGGAAAGTGTTGCGAAGATTTTTCATGAAGGGATGGAGTACAAATTTTGGGGCTAAGGCCCTCAATTTGGTGAAATTTGTGGACATGACAAATTTGGGCCTTTTTGGACTTAGGTTGAAATCAAATGAATTTGAGGTCTCACCAACGCCAATTGAAGGTCAATTTTTGATGTATGAGGATGTTATGAAGATTTTTCAACACAAATTGTGGCCAATTGAGTGGGCTATGGGTTCAATTTTGGTGGGACCAAGTCATAGGGCAAAAATCGGGTCCTCTATGCACTGGTGTTAGCTAAACCCTAGCCTAGGGCCAGTGGGTTTAGGAGACCACCTACATGAGTATCCCAAGAGTATCAAGGGACCAAAGCCTAGAAGTTCTGGGTTTAGGGTAGTGAGTGATTGTGAGTGTAAGTGATTGTAAGTGAGTGCCTTAGCCCTAAACCAACACCTAGGGTCAACCCTAAGGTCTAGCAGTCCTAGGGGACTCTCCTTGAGCTCCCCCATAATGACCCCACCTACTAAGTGCTAGAGGTTACGACCAATATGTGGAACTTCAAGTTGAGTAAAGAGGAGTGTAGAATTTCTAATGGTGAGGGTTCCTTGTAGTATAAGAAAGTCATATGGCTAGACCTTAGGCTACTAAAAAAAAAAAACTAAACCTCAACCAAAAGTGAGGTCAACAAATGGACCCCCAATAGGTGGGGTGTGCTGGGCAAGCACACCGCGTGTATTGGCATTGAACGACAAGATCAACAAAAACTAATACAAACTCCTAAGTCAACAGACCCAGAAGTATGTGTAGAGTTGTATGTGTGATTTATTTCTGCTGGGGAATTAACAGGTGATCGTCTGATTGAAATCAAGGAGTGAGGACTCTCACTGGGGATCAGAGAGTGAATTTGAGTTATGAAATTTCAGGTATTTATAAAGAATGGGAATTAGTGTGTAGATGATGAATTCAAAGATCGAGAGTAGGATGCCAGGGTGGGGGTCTTATTCCTATCTCGAAAGGTGTGAGTAGAGAATTGGACGCCGCTGAGGGAACTTACACCAATCTCAAAGAGGTTGGTAGAGAATTGGAAGCCATTGATGGGACTTACACCAATCTCAAAAGGGGTTGGTAGAGAATTGGAAGTCATGAAGGGGACTTACACCAATCTCGAAAGGTGTTGAGAATAGGATGTGGTGTTCTATAAAGGGGAGTCCTACTCCTATCTTGAAGATGTAGGTAGAGAATTGGAAGCCGTGGAGGGGACTTACACCAATCTCCAAAAGGTGTTGAGAATAGGATGCGATGTTCCATAAAGGGGAGTCTTACTCCTATCTAGAAGATGTAGGTAGAGAATTGGAAGCCGTGGAGGGGACTTACAACAATCTCAAAGAGGTGTTGAGAATATGATGCGATGTTCCATAAATGGGAGTCTTACTCCTATCTCGAATATGTAGGTAGAGAATTGGAAGCCGTGGAGGAGACTTACACCAATCTCAAAAAGGTGTTGAGAATAGGATGTGATGTTCCATAAAGGCTTACTCTTATCTTGAAGATGTAGGTAGAGAATTGGAAGCTGTGGAGGGGCCTTAAACCAATCCTCGGATATGGGGAGTCAAAATTTGGGTACTGACCCTAAGAATCACATGTGTATAGAGTTTGTGATGTTGAATTGGAAGAAATGTGTCATGTGGAAAGGGTGATTTTGTTGGAGAAGATTTGTAGAGCTTTGTGGGGTTTTGTAGAGAATGCAAAATTCTGCTGAGATGTGAAGAGAGTTAATGCGGATAAAGATGGTTGTGCTGCATGCACAAAGAGTAAAAAACTCCGAAGATGAGAGAATCCACTCAACAAATTTGTTTCCTTTTTATGTTGTTTTTATCACATTTACTTTTTCAAAATATGTCTTTAAAGTTTTAATTTTAATTGGTTGGTTTTCAAAATAAATTTATTTTGTTGTTGATTTATTTGTGATTATTTAAATTTAAATTTTATTATTGTTAAAGATTTGTTGTTTCATTCTTTGTTCATTAAAATTTTGAACCAACGCGTGGTTCGTGGCTTTCATCCATCGCACAAAAAGGCAACTGACAAAAAAGACACATTTTGAGTAAAATTTCTATTAATCTTCCCCCATAAAGATGTTATAGATCAAACATAGGCTGATGCCTAAAAAAGATACAATATATAGTGCATGTCAAAATACATTCAGAACATCGCATGCTATGAATACATTGTAGGCTGAACACATCAGATACATATCATGTTGCTATATAAAAAAAGTGAACCCTCTGACCATCTATACCAGGTACGATGAGCTCCTGATCAAGCAGACCTTCTAAGTCATGCTCTAGGATAAGAGTTCCCTTCGCATGTACTTAGAGGTACAACCCTTTCATAGCTCGTATGACAGTAACTCTTCCAGTTCCGGGTCCGGCTGGAATCCATATGGCATTTTGCAGTCATCCATTCTATGGAAAGTCACAGACATCCCACGGCGTCATACCCCTGAAATGTAATGCTAGGTGACGTCTGCATCGTTACCCTTAAGAACGAGCATTGAACTGACTGGTAGAGGAATCTCCACAGAAACTTTGAACTCACCAGGGCCGACGATATCAATTTCTTTCCCAAATAAAATATTGCTCCTGCTCAGAAAGTAGACCGTGCAGAAAGGTCTTACAAAATCATAATGATCAATGTGTAGAGGAATGCAATCACCCTCTTCATAGATGTTGATAATATAACTATTTGGAATGCAGGTAGTAGGCAGAATACTCTATTTGACCATTCTTTTGATCATCCACTTTATCATTGGCGGTAGCTGATCTGATCGTGTCTGAGGATCCCAGGCGGATTCCCCTGTCTATCATTTATGAAGTTATAACCGCAGCCACACTGAATGATGATTCTCCCTTTTCCTCTCATCCATTTCTTCAGCTCAGAATATGTTCTTTCCATGAGAAGGCCCGCTTGACCTCTATCTCTCAAATCAAAGATGCATGCCAGAATGCTTCTTTCATCACTCTCGGAGAAGACCCTGACATACAGCTCTTGGCCTTCCAGTATGTTGATGAATTTTCCTTGAACTTCTTCGTAAAATTTAAATTCTCCTTTATTTACTTTACTTATCTTGTAGTACTCCATGTACTAGGGGTCGGTAGCTGTTGTGGGTGTTCCTCCTTTCGAGCATTGGCAGGAACCCAAACTGGCACTAGTTGATCTGGAACACGAGACTCGGCATCTAGCGGGATGTACGAACCTAGGCTCCATGGTACATACTTATCTGTCCCCGATGGGAAACATGGCTCATCCATCATAAAATCTGAAGTCTGAGACTCGTCGGTGCTTGATGTATATTCTTCCAATTTATTAAAATGCTGTAACTGTAGAACATTGCAATCCGGGCATTCTACAAAAACGCCCATAGCTGATGTCTCAGCCGGTATTTTAATGGTCCACATCGGGGAACCCTTGCATAAAACATCTAAAACTAAAACTGTATCTGACTCTGTCACGAATCCTGGTTCTTCATCCATGGTGGATAGGCTAGCAGAAGTTTCTTTCAGGTTTGGATCATAAATATGTCTCTCAGGAATAGGGGTGAGCAAGTGGTTCGTCTCTCTCGTATGTCTACATTCTTGTCGTAGAAAAACTCTCTACTTCTTGCGGCTGGCGTTCCTGCATTGCGTCCTGTGAAGCGAAGTACTTGGCAGTCATTTGTTTTTGGTAGCTATTAAGACACCGACTGGTGTAGCTATCATGGAGGGTAGACAACTAGGCCTTTCCATTGGATTTTGCTCTGTTATCACGTTCTTGCCTTTGTGTGATACATTATCTTTAGCAGTCACCCTCAGCAATGAAGGCAATCCCTCTTTCTCTTTGCACCTCACTACATCCATGACAGGACCTTAATAGTCCATGTCAACCTTGTTAAAATCGATGTTGAAATCTATGGTACCACCTTGCGGTGCCATCTCCTCATTCAGTGCGAGGTTCCAACCATCCTTGAATGCAAAGATCAGCCTCTGTCTCGACATTTTTCTGCAAACGACAGAAAAAATGTCCGTGGGCCAAAATTCGTCATGAACAACGACAAAATAAAGTATTTATTAAAGTAAATTTTAGTTTATTTTGGTGAAATGAATCATTTACTTTAGGTATGAGTTTTTTTTAATTTAGTGAAATATTAAGTTCAAAAGGTAGAAGGAGAAAATTTGAAGTTAAAAATATTTTTCTCAAAATTTTCATTATATTGAGGCAAATTAAAAAATTTGGACCCGATCATAGACATTTGTCCACATAGATAACCCTAGAACAATCAAAGTTTCAAAGTTTCAAAGCAAGTGAAGGCAAGCGACATCAGGTTGTGTAATAGGTTTTCAGTGATCGTCCATTTATTGGTAACATGGTTCTTTCACCCTAGAAGTCCACTAACTGGTAGGCTCCTTTTGTGTAGACCTTTTCAACAACAAATGGTCCCTCCCAAGTTGGCTCGAATTTTTCACCTATTTTGCGGCGTGCAAGAATAGGTGTACGAGGTCACCAACTTTGAATGTCCTTGGGCGGACCAATTTGTCATGGGCTTGTACCATCTTCGACTGGTAAATCTCCAAATGTTGTTGTGCTTCTAGTCCTTTTCTCTTGAGACTCTCCAGTTCTTCAAGTTTGAGTTTTACACTTTCTTCCATTGTGAGTTGATTGGCAACGACGACTCTGAGAGATTGTGTCTGGATTTCTAGCGGTAGCACGACCTCGGCTCCGTACACGAGCATATAAAGTGTACACTGAGTGGGAGTCCTAAAAGTCATCCGGTAGTCCCACAAGGCTTCTAATAGTTTGTTGTACCAATTCCTTTTGTTTTCATCCAATGTTTTCTTCAAAATCTGTACGAGTGTTGTTGACCTCACTTTAGGTTGAGGTTCAATTTCTCCTCATTATAAGCCTAAGGTCAAGCCATGGGACATTCCTATTGACTATTCTTAGAAAACTAGACAAGGAACCATCACAATTAGAAATTTCAAACTCTTCTTTACTCAACTTGGAGTTCCATATATTGATCATAACCTCTAGCACTTAGTAGATAGGGTCACTATGGGGGAAACTCAAGGTGAGTCACCCTTAGGACTGCTGGACCTTAGGGTTGACCCTGGGTTTTGGTATAGGGCTAAGGCACTTAATCACAATCACATACACTGACAATCACTCACAACCCTATACTTAAATTTCTAGCCTAGGTCCCCTGACCTTTTTGGGATACTCATGTATATGGTCCTCTAAACCTATCAGCCCTAAGGCTATGGTTTAACTAAGACCAGTACATAGAAGACCCAAAATGGGATTTCCTTTGGTCCATTGCTCATTTAGGACGATTAGTTACCCAATCCTATCAAAAATACTCATCTTGGCCTTTTACCCTTAAACACCCCCAAATTACCAAGATACCCCTCCATAGCCCAAAATTCCAAAAATTCTAAAAATTCCCAGAAAATCTCAATAAGTCCCAAAATTCCCAATTTCATTTTTCTCAACTACCATATAACCCAATTTGGCCAATTTGACCATCTTTAAACAAAACCCCCAAATTTTCATTTGAAGGCCCAAACTTCCCCAAATTCAACTCAAATGTCCAACAATTTGATCTTAATTGACCACAATTCCAATACTAAACTCAAATTAACTTTTGATATGGCCAGGCTAAACTAAATTCAAGCTTAATTGGCCCATGATTTGAGCCTAATTTTCATTTAAGTCAAAACCCCAATTTTGACCATATTACCTAATCTCACCAAATTGGACCCATATCCTAGTTAATTGGCCCCAATTAATGTTGAAAATCTTTATAATATTCTTATACATCAAAATCAACCATTATTTGGCCTTGGTGAAGCCTCAAATCCATTTGATTTTGGACTTAATCCAAAATTCCCAAATTTAGCCCCAAATTGGCTATGTCCCCAAATTTCACCCAATTGATATCCTTAACCTCCAAATTAGCATCCAATTTGGCCATTCGAGTGTTGTTACTTATGATCATCTAAACCAAATGAAATTTCTTTTTGGGCAAATTTACATGGCTAGCCTAGACCAAACCAATGTGACCTAACCACCCTAAAGCAACCAATTTAACTCCACCCCTACGATTAGTTGACCCCTAAGGCTGAGCCAAAGCACCTCTAAGCACCTAAACTAAGACATGGACCAAAGGTCCCCCAAATTAAGGAATCTTATTCTCAAAAATACACATGCTAAAGATATCTTTGCCAAATCAAAGCACATTTTCATTAAATTGTTGTGATGGATTCCTTTGGATGCCCTGAGCACCTAGCCACCTCCGTCTGGCTGGCCGACCAGCCTAGTGGCCAGAAAAGCTCAAAATCGAGAGCTACCCCATGGGGCTTCACCCAAATCAAGCCTAGAGGTCAGCTTAACTAGGTTGAGTTGTAGAGCTCCTCTGCCCTCCACCTAAGCACCACAATGCACCCAAACTTGTGCCCTGAGAGCGCACCATGGACTTTTTTATAAAAAATCACCTCCCACGACCATGGGAGGTGTGCTGAAAATTTCTCAGAGAGGAGTTTTATAAAAACTCACCTCAACGGCCATGGGAGGTGTGCTGAAATTTTCTTAGAGAGGCCTCTCCAAACTTCTCTTAAAATCACCTCCCACGACCATGGGAGGTGTGCTGAAATTTTCTCAGAGAGGCTTCTCCAAACTTCACACAGGAACTCACCTCCACGGCCATGGGAGGTGTGCTAAAAATTTTCTCAGAGAGAGCTTCCCAAATCACTCACAGAGCTTCTTTGAGACCTCCACGGACCATGAGAGGTGTGCTAAAATTTTCCTAGAGAGGCCTCTCCAAACTTCACACAGAGCTTCCTTAAGATCCCCTAATTCTCAGAGAGAGCTTCCCTAATCACTCACAGAGCTTCTTTGAGACCTCCACTGCCCATTCCAATCACTCTATTGCCTTGATTTCCCCATTCTAACCCTAAATTTGAGCTTGAAAATTAGGGCAGAAATATGAAATCCTCCAAACCTCCACCAAACTTCAATTGCTTGTGCCCATACCTTCACAACAGTAAGAGAAGACAAGCCCCATCAAATTACCCTCTGAAATAGCCTCCACCATAGCTCTAGACCAAAACCTGAAATCGAGCTTGGTCGAATTCATACTTAGGCCTTACACCACAGCAAGAGGCTCAATCCCTAGCCACCTTAGACCCCAACAAACATGCCAAGACCCTTCAATTGAAGCTTTACTTCTCAGAGCAAAGGTATAAAACTTCTCCTCCTCCCGAGCCTATTTTGATTCTCCATTTGATTAGACTTGATTTCATGATGCACTTAACATATGGATGTATTCGACTCACTTAGACGAGCATTTTAAAAAAAATCACTTAATTTGGTTGAGAAATGAGAGAGATCTTAAGCCTCAAAGGTGGACGGTTCTCGGCGTAGGCTATCGGGGATGATGACCACACACCGTCCAATCGTACGTGTATCAAATGGACAGCTAAGATGAAGCCGGATAGCTCTTCTTTACACAAACAGTGAGACGAGTGGTTGCTGGCGTGGACGACGACATCAAATAAGAGCGCGTCGCGTCGAGTTTCAGAGCCGCCATAGGATGACGAGGCACCACGTGGATAAGTAGAAAATTAGGGGTTTTTTCTATTTATTTAAACTCCCTTAACTTCAAAAATCCATAAATTTGTGTATAAAATCACAAAAATAAAATAAAAATACCATCTTGCTCAGTGAATAGAGGAGAACAATGTGAAATAAATTTCAAGACTATTTGATGCATATTTTAATTTTAATTAATTAAACACATTTTGAATCATTTGATTCTCCATGTATATTGATACATCACCTTGACTTAAAATTTTGGTATGTTGTAGCCTCTATCAAGGTAAACTTCCTCTGATTTTTTCCAAAGTTAGAGGAGGTTCCTAGATAGAGATCCATATTTTTCAAGTTTTTGAACATTATTTCCTTAAAATAATCATGGAAATTAGCATGTTAATTATAAAATTCCAAGAAAATTTAGAAAGGTCCACCATGACTAGAGAAGCTTTTGGAAATAGTTTCATGGGTTAAGTCATTTAAAGTGTACTCAATTTTCATGAACACTAAATCCTTAAGATAATTAATTTTGGAAAATATAAGCATTTAAATGACTTGATTTTTGATAACCACTATGTTTCCTAATCAAGAGAACTCACCATAAAGATTTCAAAATATTTTGAGTTCATTTGATGACTTAAGTTGATTTTTAAAAATAAACATTATTTTTGGCATTTAAATGATTTTTAAAAATCAAAATACAACTCAAAAAATTATGAAACTTAGTTTTTTGAGTTATTTATGATCAGGAGTATTTTATAAAAATAAAATGGCATTTAAAATAAAAACTTCATTTTTAGCCTATTTTTAAATATTTAAAATAATTAAAAATTCATAAAAATCACAAAAAAATTAAAATTCATGGAAATATTCTAAATTATTTTCTAAGCACTTAGAAACAATTGGGATATTCTTCCTGATTCTTTAAATAAAGATAGGGTATTTTAAAGCTTAAAATAATTTTTAAAGGCTAAAAAATAGATTTCAACTAAAATAATTCCAATAAATCAAAGAAAAATCAAGAAAAGATAAAATTTGCTTCCTTAGGTTCTTTGACCTTTGGGAGATTTTTCAAAAATGAAAAACTTAATTTTCTCTATTTAAAATAGTTTATAATTAATAAATACCCCCGAATTTAAATTAATTGTTAAAAATCAAATAAATTTCATAAAATCATGAAACTTGGTCCAAAGGCTTCTCTAGTCGAGGTCTACTTCCAGTAAAAATTTCAATGTACTAGGATTTACATTGGTCAAGTTAAGAATTTTGATTGAAAAATCATATTTTTGCATGAAAATTATTATATAAATAAATTAAATTTTGAAAAATCCTATTTTCTCCTCTGATGTCCTAATTGACCCATAAATGAGGTAGGATAAAAATTTCAAAGTCATTTGAATTGAATTTAACAAATTATGAAGTGATAGAGCCTTAGGGGAAAATGTGTAATTTTGGAAAATTAGCGTTAATTAACATTTAGGCCTAGTTTAAGGAGGGAAATGGGTAACCTCTGATTCTAGTCAATTTATTTGATGTTTGAAACACAAGGGGTTCATTGGTAGAAACCAACCTTACTTTCTTAATTAAGTTAATAAATTTCTAAATTATTAAAATTTGGAAGTTTATTAAAATAAAAAGAATCGAGGGCTTAGGGGTATGACTTTTGAAGTCAATAATTAATCAATTTAATAACCCTATTTTGATGTTCAAATAAAATCCAAATAACGAATCATGGTCACCTAAAGCTTGATCTTTTCAAAGCTAATTAAGACACTCACTTAGTTCTTAAGGGTTTAGCAGTGACTTAGGCTAAATCAAGTTTCATTTAAATGAGGTTTAGAAAAGCAAATATAATTGAAAATTAAAACATCTTTCAAAAACTACAAGCCCAATTAGGGTCAAAATTTGGCTCAGTGTTCCAGCAACACTAACTTGCCTTTTTTAAGGGTCTTCACCCACATAATTCTTAAATTGAATCACAAGTGATAATTACCCTATTCTTTTAACTTGCTTCTTCGAGGGTCTTCACCCACATAATTTTCAAATTAAATGATAAATGATAATTACCCTATTCTTAGGGATAATTAAGACGCCAGTGTTCTCTGAGCATTAAGGGTGTTTACAGGATGACTTATTAAGCAACATAATAAGTTTAAAAGAACTCAAGATTTTTCACCAGGCAGCGAGAGAGTAGCACAGACGTGCTTCTTTCTCTAATCTGTTGGATACCTTGAAGATCTACTAACTTACAATGCTTTTCTTAAATAAATCATCCTTAATTAAACTTCTAAGGACCCACCAAAATATGACACAGGCTTAGGAAAACTACCAAAACCTTACCTTTTGCCTCTAAATAAATTGCCCTGACATGCATTTTAAGTTTAGGTGGTGGAACGAGAAGATTCGCCAGGTACGCTTATACAGTTTTCAACGTTATCTTTCTTGTACTTTTATGCTATACTTTTATGCTTATACAAATTTGCATTGAAAACTAAAACTATCTGGATAACCACAAAACTAAAACCAAAACTAAAATCAAAATCAAAATTAAAACCAACCAAGATAAAATTCACCCCCACAACATTCAAAATATAAAACAACTCAAAATTTAATCACAAACATCACACAAAACTACAATTTCAACTAAATTAAGATGTCTCTATCGAATGATTGGGAATCCCTCAGAAGAAGTTAACCTACGGTTGCTAACGAGGCTTCCCACGGTCTAAATGAAATTATGGAACTCATTAAGTTGAGTTTAGTAAGTTCATTTGGACTAAGTGAGTCCAATAGAAAATAGCGGTGCCAGAACGAGGGAACCGTGACATCCTAATCGGTGTCGCTCTAATCAACTTTAACATGCCCCCCCATAAAATTTAAAAAATTCAAACATAGGGCCACCTAATTTGACATCATAACTTGACACACTAGAAAAGTCAAACTCATCACAATAAAGAGCTTAGAGGTAGCATGGTGGGCAACACAACCATCTTCAACTGCAAAACCTGTCTTCCCCAACTAAACCAATCTTCCTTCCTTAGACTTAAACAATAGAGCCATAGGACTTAGAGGTTTCTTGCTTATGCAACATAAATCCTCATCTTATCTTTAGGCCTTCGTATGGCCCTGCTATATAATATAATCCCTAACTTATCTTAAGATTCCAACGTTGTCATTTGTCACGACATAAATCTTCACATCTTCTAGGCTATTTGTGTGATCGTGTCCAGTAATGTAAGCCTTAACAAATAAAAATTGGCAGGATGAAACACTTAAACATTTCTCCTCAAAATTGAAGCCAAGCATTAGGATAGCTTGGGAAGTCACCAAGGTTCCCCTCTGGATCCATGACATCCCCTAGTTCTTCCTACTTTGGATTTTGCAATAAAATGTTCCAAATTTGAACCAATCCCCTTTCACTCCTCTACATCCGATCTCATTGAAGAGTCCTACCCTTTGAAATTCCTTGAAGATAATATTTCTTGATTTTTATNTGTCGTGGCAAGAAGCTTGGAGCTAGCATGATGGACAGCACGACCATCTTCAACTGCAAAAACTCTCTTCCCTAGCTAAACCAATCTTCCTTCCTTAGATATAAACAACAAAGCCATAGGACTTTGAGGTTGCTTGCTTATGTAACGTAAATCCTCACCTTATCTTTAGGCCTTTGCATAGCCTTGCTAAACAATATAAGCCCTAACTCACATTAGGATTCTGAGGTTGTCGTTTGTCACGAATTAAATCCTCACATCTTTCAGGCTATTTGTGTGATAGTTTCACACGATTGTAAGCCTTAACTAATAAAATTGACAGGTGAAACAACTAAATATTTCTCCTCAAAACTGAAGCCAAACATTTGGATAGCTTGGGAAGTCACTGAGGTTCTCCTCTGGATCCATGACATCCCCTAGTTCTTCCTCTGGACTCTACAACAAAATGTTCCAAATTTGAACCAATCCCCTTTCACACCTCTATGTCCGATCTCATTGAAAAGTCCACCCTTTGAAACTCGTTGAAGTTAATATTTCTTAATTTTTATCTAGAGTCTTCTTAAGTGACTTTGGTCATTTAAGATGTAATTAACTATAGGGGCTTGCCCTTATAGGAAGCATGTCCGAACCCAACTTAATATAAATTCTATTTAGTTCTTTATATTAAATAGGGAAACTTGTCGGCAAATACAAAGGTTTTATAGACCAAACGAACGTCATATATCCCTTAGTTTATTTGATTGAGCCTCGTCCTTATGTCTTGTGTTTATCCTTCAAGATAGATACAGGATTTGAGGTACAGTGCTCTTTTATTTAAACTATAAAAAAATATAGGATCAGTTTCATTTCATATTTTTCTAAAACTAAATATATATATGTAAATTAAAACGTCATTCCAAAGCGGACGACGGGATTTCGATTCCGGTGATCGACAGCTTCTTATGGGCAACTCTCCAAAAACAAATAGCACCGACATGGTCCATAACTCTTTTATGATGGTTAGCTCTTCAATCCTACCAAAAATACTCAACTTGGGCTTTTTCCACTAAACTCCCTCAAATCACCTAAGTACCCTTGAAACCCTAAATTTGGCCAAAATTCTCAAATTTAACCAAAGAACCCATATTTCTTAAAAAAATCATTTTAAACCTTTTGAAAACATCCAAATTACCCAAAAATCACAAAAAATTGCCAAATTACCAAAATGCCCCTCCTTAGCCAAAAATATCAAAAATTCCAAAGAATTCCAAAAATTCCCAAAACCTTCTAAATATTTCCAATTTCATTTTTCTCAACTACCACATGACTTAATTTGACCAAGTTGACCATTTTTACCAAAACCCCCCAAGTTGCCTTTAAAGGCCCAATTTCCCTAAATTTACCTTAAATGTCCATCAATTTGGTCTTAATTTCCCCCAATTTTAACTCTAAACTCAAATCCACCTTCCATATAACTAATCTGAACCTAATCTAAGCTCAATTAGCCCATGCTTTGAGCCCAATTTTGATCTAATTAAAACCCCAATTTTAGCTGTAGGACTTAATCTCACCAAATTGAACCTATAGCCTACTGAATTTGCCACGATTTATGTTGAAAACTTTTCATAACACTCCTACACATCAAACTTGACCTTCAATTGGCCTTGGTGAAGCCTCAATTTCATTTAATTTTGATCTACGTCCAAAATGTCCCAATTTTGCCCTAAATTGGCCATGTCTCGAGTTTCCACCAAATTGATTGCATTATCCCTAAAATAGACACCCAATTTATGTTGAAAACACTTCATGACATTTCTATTCACCACTCTCAACAATTAATTTGGAGTTAGCTTAAGCCTAGCCCTATCTTGACCTAGGTCTAGCCCAACATGCCCAAAGTTACCAAAATTCCAAAATCCCTTAAATTAAACCCCTAATTGAACTCAAAATCACTTCAATTCTTCAGAAAAAATGTTCATTACAATTATCTACACAATGTTGATCAATCAATTGGGCTCAAGATTATGGCTAGGCTAGCCCAAACCCAAGCTTTATCCAAATTCACCTACATGGACCCCTTAACCAAAAGTTGGCCCAATCTAGCCAAATTGGCCAACCAAAAAGCACCACAACCAAATTTTGGACCTTATGGACCAGGCGAAACCCCATGGACCACCCAAATGAGCCATGGACCAAAGGATCCCCAAATCAAGAGATTTACTTCAACAATTGCTTAAGCCAAGGGATTTTTTTCCAAAACTAAACAACTCCCCAACTTAATTATTGTGACAGATTCCCCTGGCTCACTTGATCTTCTGGCCACCTCCCCCAGCCTTGCCGACCAGCCAAGTAACCAGAGGAGCCAAAACCATGAGCCACCACCCAAAATTTAAACCTAATTCAAACCTTGAGGCCACCTCATCCCATTTTAAATTTAGAGCTTCTCTGCCCTCCATATAAGCATAATTTCACACCCCTTAATTGCCCACAGAGCCACCCTAAGCCATTTTTATAAAACCCCCTCCTCCATGTCCATGGAAGGTGTGCTGAAAATTTCTTAAGGATACCATCTGAAATCACTCCCTGAGCTTCCTTGAGACCTCCATAGTGCAACCCAATCACTCCATTACCCTAATACCCCTTACCGGTGTTCAATTTTTGAGCTTAAATCCTTTTCGGAGATAAGACATTCTCCATCACACCTCCACAGTGAACCAAATCCAAATTAAACTCACCCACACCATCACCACATTGAACTAAGAAAAAGCTCTATCGAATCCCCCTCATACAGAGCCTCCAAGGTAGCTCAAGACCAACACCCAAATCCGGTCTTGATCAAACTCGGATCTAGACCTTTCACCACGAGCAGAGGCTCAATCCTTAGCCTCCTTGGACCTCCACAAACGTGCCGAGCTCCTCTGATTGAAGCTTCCGTTCTCAGAGCAAAGGTATTGAACTTCCCCTCTTCTTGAGCTTATTTTGATTCTTCATTTAATTAGAATTAATTTAACAACATGTTTACCGTATGGATGTGTTCGTCACACTTAGACAAGTACATATTGAGTCTAGAGGGAGATCTTAAGGTTTTAGTGTGGACGGTTCTTGGGTTAGCCTATTTGGGGACGATGAAGGGGAGCCATCTGATTGCGTGTTTATCTCATTAACAGACCAGATCTAGCCAGATGAACTCTAGTTACGTGAACCGCGGGCTGCGTGGCATGCCAAGGTGGAAAGAGCAATGAATGGGAGCGCGTCGCGTCGCCGTTCGAAGTTGTCTAAGATGAGGTGGCGCCACATATTTAAATATATTAATATGGGATTAAATAAATTAGAAAATGATCCCTAACTTAAAAAATTCATATCTTGGTGTAAAAAAAAATAGAAAAATAAAATAAAAATACCATCTTGCTCAATGAACAAAGGAGAATAATATGGAAATAATTTGAAGTTTATGTGATGCATATTTTATTTTTAATTAATTAAACACTCTTCTGAGTCTCTTAATTCTCTATGCATGTAGACATTTCACCAAGGCTTGAAATTTTGGCATGTTGTTGCATCTATCTTAGGGATTATTCTCTAACTTTGCCAAGGTTAGAGAAGATCCGTAGACAGAGATCCATATTTTTAAAATTTATGTCAGTTACTTGCATAAATTAATCATAATAATTAGCATGTTATTTAGAAAAATCCAAGAAAATTTTGGAAGTTTTATTGTGACAGAGAACCCTTTGGAAAATATTTCATGAGCTAAGTCAATTAGAGTACATTTAACTTTCAACAAACCCTAAAACACAAAGAAAATTAATTTGGGAAATATAAACATCTAAATAACTTGGTTTTTAATCTCCACTGTAATTTCAAGTTCATAAAACTCCCCATAAAAATTTTAAAATATTTGGATCACATTTGATAATTCAAATTGATTTTCTAAGTTAAATGCCTTTTTAACACTAAAATGATTTTTAACAATTAAAATAAAACTTAAAAAACTATAATAATTAGTTTTTGGAGTTCTCTGTAATTAGATGAATCTTCTAAAAATAAATTTGTAATTAAAATTAAAATTCCACTTTTAAGCCTTTATTTAATATTTATATATTTAAAAAATGATAAAAACAAAAAAGATAATAGAATTCATGAAAATCTTCTAAATTATTTCCTAAGCATTTAGGAACATATGGAATATTTTTCCTGATTTTCTAAGTGAAGATATTAAATTTTAAACCTCAAAATAATTTTTAAAGGTTAAAAATGGATTTTTACTAAAATAACTCTAATAATTCAAAGAAAATTAAAAAAAAAATATGAAATCTATTTCTATGGGTTCCTTGACCTCAAGGATTTTTAATAAAAATATAAAACTTAATTTTTCACATTTAATATATTTTATAATTAATAAATACTACATAAATTAAAATAATTCTAATAATTTAAATAAAATTCAATAAACTAAGAAATTTGGTCCCCACAATTCTTTGGTCTAATTCTATATATGGTAAAAATTTCAAGGGATTAGGCATTGCCTTGGTCAAGTGATAGAATTTTCTTTGAATAATCCTATTTTTGCACAAAAACAAATATGTAAATTAAATTAAAAATTTAAAATCACATTTTCTCCTCTGATGTATTAATTGACCCATGAGTGAGGTGATATAAAAACTCCAAGTTCATTTGAATTAAATTTGACAAATTATGAAGTGACAGAGCCTTTGGAGCAAAAATATAATTTTGGAAATTTAACGTTAATTAACATTTAGGCTTATGTCAAAAAGGGGAAATAAGAAATCTTTGATCCTAATAAATATATTTGGATGGCTAAAACACAAGGAGATTAATTGGTAGAAACCAATCTCACTTTTATTATTTAAAGGACAAATTTGTAATTTCCTTAAATTACTAAAATTTGGAAGTTTAGCCAATTAAATGATCCTAGACTTAGGGGTATGATTTTGGGTGTTGATAACTCACTAAGTTAACACCGCAATTTGATGTTAAAATAACTTTCAAAAATGAATCATCATCACTTAAAATTCAACTTTTATTTAAAAAAAAAATATAACTAAGACATCTATCAAAAGTCTAAAGGGCTTAGTAGTGACCTAGGCTAAATCAAATTTGGTTAAATGAGGATTAGAAAAGTGAATATAATTAAAAATTGAACACCTTTAAAACACTACAAGACTAAATTAAAAAGTTGGCCAAGTGTCTTGATAAAATTAACTTTCCCCTTTAAGGGTCTTCACCCACATAATCCTCAAATTAAATTATAAGTGATAATTATCCTACTCTTAGGGATAAGTGAAACATCAATGTTCATTGATCATTAAACGTACTTACAAGATGGGTTATTAAGCAAGATAATAAGTTTAAAAAGAGTTTGAGACTTTTCACCAGGCAGTGAGAGGGAATCAAGGACCTGCTTCTTTCTTCAAATATGTTGGATACCTCTAATGTCTACAAAACTTATTATGTTTTGCTTAGCAAAACTAATCCTTAATCAAATTAATTGGGACCCACCAAGATATGACCTAGGGTTGGGTAGATCACTAAAACCTTACTTTTTTGCTTTATATAAATTGCTCTCACATGCATTTTGAGTTTCAGATGGTGGAACGAGAAAACTCGTGAGGTACACTTTTGATTGTTTACATTGTCGTCTTTCTTGTACTTTCATATTGTACTTTTTAGGCTTACAAAACTTGCATGTTAAACAACGATGTCACCCTGCATGAAAATCAAAACTAAAATTAATCAAGATAAAATTCACCGCGACAACATTTAAAATATAAGACAACTCAAAAGTTAATCACAAACATCACACAAAACAACAATTGCAACTAAATTAAGACGTCTCTATCGGATGATCGGGAATCCCTCGGAGGAGGTAACCTACAGTTGCTAACGAAGCTTCCCATGGTCTAAATGAAAGTATGGAACTCATTAAGTTGAGTTTAGTAAATTCATTGGGACTAAGTGAATCTAATAGAAAATAGTGGTACCATAACGAGGGAATCGTAGGATCCTAACCAGTTTCGTTCTAATCAACTTTATGCCCCATAACATTTAAAGAACTACTATCTTTAGGCCGTCTGATTTGACATCATAACTTGACACACTAGAAAACTCAAACTCGTCACGATCAGGAGCTTGGAGCTAGCATTGTGGGCAGCACAGACATCTTCAATACCAAAACCTGTCTTTTCTAGCTAAACCATTTCCTTCATTAGAATTAAACAACAGGTCATAGGATTTCAAGGTTGTTTGATATTGTAACATAAATCCTCACCTTATCTTTAGACTTTTGTACAACTATGTTGTAAAATCTACGCCCTAACTCTTCTTAGGATTCTGAGGTCGTCGTGTGTCACGACATAAACCCTCACATCTTCCAGGCTATTTCTGTGATTGTTTCACATAAATGCAAGCACTAAACTAATAAAATTGGAAGTATAAAACACCTAAATATTTCTCCTCAAAACTGAAGCCAAACAATAAAATAGACCGAGATTTCAGCGAGGTTCTCCTTTGGATCTATGACATCCCCTAGTTCTTCCTCTTTTAGATCCTACAATAAATGTTCCAAATTTGAGCCAATCTCATTTCACACCTCTTTTTCCACTCTCATTGAGAAGTCCTATCTTTTTGAATTCCTTGAAGATAATATTTATTGATTTTTATTTAGAGTTTTCTTAAGTGACTTTGGTCATTTAAGAAGTAATTAACTATAGAGGCTTGCCCTTATAGGAAGCTTGTCCAGCCCAACTTAAAATAAATCTTATTTAATTCTTCATATTTAAAGAGGAAATTGTCGGTAAATAAAATGATTTCACAGATCAAACAGACGTTATATCTTTCTTAGTTTATTTAATCAAGCCTCATCTTCAAGTTTTGTGTTTGTCTTTTGAGACAGATGTAGAGTTTGAGGTATAGTGCTCTTTCATTTAAACTACGAAAAATATGGGCTCAGTTTGATTCCATATTTTTCTAAACTATATATATAAAAGTAAATTAAATGTCTTTTCAAAGCGGGTGAATGGATTTCGATTCCGGTGATCGACAGCTTCTAACGTGCAACTCTACACCAAAAATAATGTCGACACCCCACCATTCCAGCCTCTCCCCACCATTGAAGAACCTTAATTTTTAAACTTGAAATCCAAGGTCTTTTTCTGTCATTCCATAAAACCTCCTCAAACTTCATATTAAACCACTCCCAAGCTTCCCCAAAGTAAGAGAGGAAGTTTCCCATCAAAACCTCCATCTCCAGAGCACTCTAACCTATTCATAGACCAAGAACTTCCCACATGTTGGAGGAAGTCTTGTTCAAAGCATTTACTAGAGGAAACCAACACTTCCAAGAGGTTCAACAGACTCCACTGAAGCTTCTTCAAGCATCTGATTGAGGCTTCCCCTCTCAGACAAAGGTATAACCCATTTTCCGCCAAATCAAGCTTAGTTTGAGCTTTTTGTGAAAAAAAAAGTTTAATTTCATGGGCATGTAACCATATAGATAGGTTAGTATTAACCAGATTAAGGTGTAGGAATAAAACACATGTGATTTTGTTAACTATCATGCGAGATCTTATGGTTTTAATTTGGACAGTTCTCGAGTTAGAAAGGTCGAGGATGATGGCGGAGAGTCATTGAATCGCGCTTGTATCATTTAGACGGTGAGATTATGCTGGACGGAAGGATGGAACGAGAAAGTGTAAACGCATGATAGTTGACTCAGATGGAGATGCCAAAAGGTGGAGTGAGTGTGTGAGCTTGAAACTACCTAGGTTGCGCTGGCGCTTACTCGGATAAGAAGGAAATTAAAAGATTTTTTATTTAAACTTATTTTAGAACTTAAAAAATGCATAACTTGGTGTAGAAAAATCATAAAAATAAATTAAAAATACTCTCTCGCTAAGTGAATAGAGAAAAATAACGCGGAATAAAAATAAATTTTTTTTGATGTGTCGCTGATTTTTAATTAATTAAATATTCTCTCTACTATTTTAATTCTAATTAAGTAAATAATAACCACCATGTCTTGAAATTTTAAGGGTTGATTCCTTATGTTAAAAGTGATGTTCTCTAACTTTTCCAAGGTCAGATAACATCTCTAAGTTTAAAATCCTTTTTTTTAAGCCTAAATGGCTATGTTTTTTTAAATAGTTATATAAATTAAAATATAAATTTAAAAAATATGGGACTTATTTTGATGGGTTTCATATTGTTAGAGGACCCTTGGAAAAATATAAATTAAGTTTATATATTTATGTAAAATACTATAGTTAATTAATCCGTAAAAACTCACTAAAATTAAAATAAATAAAATAATATTAAAAAATTAGCAAAAATTATTTAATACTATCAATAATAGTCATCCTAACTCACTAGAAAGCTCTGAAATTTATTTGATTTAGTTTGAGCACTAAAGTCTATTTTCTAAGTAAAATGATATTTTTTCATTAAAATAGTTATATTATATTAACTATGATAAAGAATATTATGAAGAGTTGTTTTCCGAGTTCCTTTTTATCAGGGGCACTTAGGAAAATATTTTTTTGAATAAATAGTTCATTTTTAGCTATATTTTGAATTAAAAATATTTAAAAAATGATAAAAAATTTAAAAAATATGAAAATAAAAAAAATTTATTCCTAACTTTTCCTGATCATATAGGACCTTTTAAAATATTTTTCCTAATTTTTCTTATTTAGTTATGTATTTTTAAATGTCAAAAAAGTATTTTCTTTAAATTTTCATTATAATAATTATAATAAATAAAATAAATTTTGTAAAAATAAAAATTTGATTTCTCAGAGTTCTTTAAACGCAAGAAGATTAATAAAAATATAAAAAGTGATTTTTGCTATCAAAACATATCTTTTATTCAACTAATCATTAAAATCAAAAAATAATTCTAATAATTTAAATATAGTTTTAAAAATTATGAATTTTATTTCAAGGTGGTCCTCTTACCTAGTTAAATCTCTAATAATTTTCCCATGAACAAAACTTTTACAATGATTAGTTAAATAAATTAATATTGAAAATCCTATTTTTGAGTTAAAATAATTATATAAATTAAAAAAAATGAAAAAAATCACATTTTCTCCTCTAAAATTATAATTGACCCATGAGTGGGGTATCATAAAAAATTTAAAATTATTTGAGTTATATTTGATGAGTTATGAAGTGGAAAACCCAAGGGCAAAATGGTAATTTTAGATTTTGATGGCATAATTAAAATTTTGTTTTAACTAGAGGTTAAATGGGTAATTTTGAACATAATGAATTTTTAGGAGGTTTGAAATATAATGGTTTAAAAGGTAGAAACCAACTTGCCACCTTTTCTTAATAAGGGTAAAACTATAATTTCGTAAATTGTTATGACTTCGAAGTCAATCAAATTAGATGATACTAAAGTAACAGGATTAATTTAGGAAGATAATAATTCACCCTAATTGGTGATTAGATGATAGCATGAATTTTTTTAATAAGAATATGTCTCACTCAAATTGACATTTTGATAATAAAAAACTTGCAAATGAAATTGCTAAGGGCTTAGTAGTGAGCTAAACTTAATCCAAGATTTTTTTAATGAGGTCGAGAAAACAAAGACATGATTGATTAACACCTCTAAACACAACAAGCCCAATTTTAGTGGTGGTTAAAAGATCTTCAATGACTTGAGTTTTCCCTAGACGTACTCATTCATATAACTTTTAAGTAAAACATTAATTGATTGTCTGATTACCTCACTCTTGGGATAATTAAAACATCAGGTTCACTGAGCATAGAATGTATCATTTCATTAAAACTAAATTTAAAGGTGTAGATTATTAATTGAACAACGTAATAAGTTCAAATGAACTCAAAACGTTTCAAAGGGTTCTAAAAGTTGTTAGGATTGTTCCTCAAAAACATTTTTTACCTTTTGCATATTTTGAAGGATAATTAGATTTATTATACATTGTTCCAGAAAATCATTCATTAAAACTATTAAGGACCCACCAAGTTATGACTTGGGGTTTGGTAGCTACACCTTCGACTGGTCTTCTTGTTTTCTATTCTTGCAATTTATTAAAGAATCCTATAAAATTATATAAGTTGCAAGTTCTAATATTTCAACGAGAGCAACATTAAGATGATAGGTATGCCTTTACAGTTTATTTACTTTATGTTATTTCATTTACTGCAACTTACTACTGCTTCTACATGTCATGCATGCTTGGTTGATAGAAAGAAAACTTTTCAAAATTAAAATAATTTTCAAAATTAAATTAAACCATTTTCATAGGTAACCATAAATCCTTTGAATTACAACATCTTAACACGTCCTTTTGAATTTACGGGAGTCTCTCAGACAGTGGTACCAGAATGAGCTTAACAACTCATTTAAGCTGAATAAATTTAAAAGAAAATAGTGGTACCAGAATGAGGGGACCGTGTGATCCTTACCAGTGTCACTCTAACCACATAATGATTGAACTGAAACTTGTTATGTAAACCTTTGAACCTTTAGACTATAGGACTCTTACTTCGTCGAGGAGCTTGGAGCTAGCTACGAGGGCAGCCTTCTACAGCAGAAAGTGGTTCTACAACAACAATCTCTTCTTTAGAATTAAACAACAAGCATTTCAAGGTTGTTTGTCTAGCACAACACAAACCCTCATTTTATCTTTAGGCATTTGTACAATCATGTTATGCAAATTAAGCTCTAACTCATTTTAGGACTGCGAGGTTGTCGTTCATTACAACATAAATCCTTCTATCTTTTAGGTTATTTGTATGATTGTGTCATGAAAATGTAAGCCCTAAATAATAATAATTTGCATGATGAAACATTCAAAAGTTTCCTTCTCGAATATGGAGGGAACTATAAGATAACTTGGGAAGTAATTGAGGTTCTACTCAGGATCTGTGATAACCCCTAGTTTTCTCTTTTTCATATTCCATAACATTATTCCAAATTTGAACCTCTCCCATTTAACACCTCTTGATCTGATCTTTGAAAAGTCCCATCCTTTGAAATTCTCAGAGACAATATTTTCTGATCTAAATTGAGAGTTTTCTTAGGTGACCTCGATAATTTAAGATGTAATTAACTATAAGGGCTTGCCTATATAGGGAGCATTAAGAACACAGGTAATATAAACCTTATCTAATCTTAGATAGGAAAACTTGTCTGTTTATATAAAAAAGGTTCGTAGAACGAAAAAATGTCTTAATCTCTATAGTTTATCTAATTGAGCCTCACGAATAAGTGATATGTCATTTTCTCAAATTAGATGTGTCAGTTGTAGTGTTGTGCTCGTTTGTTTAAACTATTATCAATATGAGATCGGTTCAATTTTATATCTTCAAAAATTAAAAAGTTTCTTTTCAAAATTAAAATACTATTCTTCTATAAATCAAATTTACATGTATATTAAATTAAATTTAAACCATATTTCTTGAATGAACTTTTAATGGTCGACAATACCCCCAAAAGATAAGTAAGTGTTTGTTCAATCATAAATTCCTTCTTTAAAACCCTCAACTTCATCAAACTGCTTTTGTTTCCTTTCACCCTTTAGAAGATTAACCCCAAGGTATTTGGAAGATATTTTAGTCAAACTAAATTCAGTAAAATTCAACACCTATAATTTCAAAGCACGATTCACCTTGTTACCTTCAAACAATTGGCATTTGAACTTGCTAAAAGCCATTCTAAAAGTCCTTCCAAACTCCATCAACAACTTTTGGGTATGTTTCACTACATTCTTACAAGCATTAGTAAAAATAATAACACTGTCAACATATGCATGATGACTTATATGTAAATCAAATTTATGGGAGTAAGAGTAAGAGGATGATTCCGTTCCATTTGAGTAACAATTCTATAAAAACTATTAAAGTATAAATAAAAATACTAGAAGATAGAGTATCATCTAGTTTGATTCCTTTAGAACTAATAAGAAACTCATACATCCACCCTTTTAATGAGGACATTGTAGAAATTAACTTTTAGCCATCTATTAATAATGTTACAAAATTCAGATTTCAATCCTCTAACTTCCAGGACCACCAAAATAAATTTCTAGTAAATCATGTCGTAAGCTTATTTCATATCCAACTTGATAATCAAACTGATACCTCTATATTTCTTATCAATGTCAGTTATAAGCTCGTGAGCAAGTAACGCATTAACAACAATACTTCAACATTTGATGATGCAACTTGATTAGAAGTTATAAGTGAGGGAATATGAGGTTGTGACATATTCACAATAACATTACTGATAATTTTAGAAATTTTTGCAGTAAGGCATATAGTTCTGAAGTGATCTCTGTTTATTTCCTTTGGGTTCTTAGGAATAAATATAAATGTATAAATCTTAAAGTACATAACAAGAACCTTGATGCACGGAAACTTGGGATTAAATTAATAATAAATATGCAATTTAACCCAAAAAATAATGTAACTTTACTGAAAATAATTTATCTTTAAAACCTCTTTAAAAATCTCAATTCCCTTTTACATATAATGAAAGTATACATATCGTTCAAGTAGTACAGGGCTCTAATGGAGTCCTAGATATCGATCCCACAGGGAAGCTGAAAATATATATAAGCTAGTTATTAATATTCAATTCCTAAAATAAAACAAAAACAAAAACAAAGTAAAGTACGAAGTTTGAAGTTAAATACTCAAGTGAAATGCTACTAAATATGCACAAGTACGACTGCAATAATTAAGTTTTACTAGATGTTAAACTTTCAAAAGTAAAATTGCTGAAATAAAACAAATCTTTTTGTTGACAAAAAGTTTGAGTTTGAGAAAACACCCTTCCCTGTTACAATGAAAATATGGCTTGTGAAGAAATTGAAATCATTTGAAAAATATATTTAAAAACTATTTTGTACCAAATAGGAGCAATCCTATTCTCTACCATCTTCCGAGCGCTATACAGAACATTGACTAATTCAGAGTTTGGTCCTTAATTCTGTGGTTAGGCTAGGAAGATACCGACTGTCACTCCAGAGCTCCCACTAATCCCTCACCTGAGGGCTAACATGCTCGTATTTGTTTCCAATCAACTGAAAAAAATTGGGGATTCTAATATGTCACCTTAAAATCTTTTAATTCTACATCCAACGAAGTATATTTCCCTATTTATTTGCACCCAATCACATGGATGAAATACTCTCCTATGAAATCAAATGTGATTCTCCCTTTGTTGTAGAAAACATATCCCCTTTTTAGAACATATGTTTCTCAACATATTTTAACAATTCAATTGGCCAGTTCGAAAAGTAAATGAAGATCATAGTTCCAATTATCACAAATTTTTAACATTTAAGACATTATAAAACAAAATCAATTTCTCACAAAACCATTTGTTCAAAGTAGGGAGAGGGATAAAGAAGAATACACAAAATTCATGAGAAGGATATGATAAAACACGGACTTCATATATAAAAACAAGTTTACAAACAAAAGAAATGAAAAATACAACTTATGTCACAATCCTTCACAAGCAAATCTCTAGAAGTTCTCATCAAGCCTTTCTCTCTTTACAAGCACTCTAAATTCTGTCTTAAAAGTGTAATGAAGAAGAAATCTCTCACATTCCCTCTCCTCTTACAACCCTAGAAGACAATCTCCAAGTCCTTGACTTTCTCTCTCTATCTCTCCCTCTTAGTTCTCACGCCACCTATCTTTTTTTGCCTCCCTCTTGAAGTTCTTCTCCAACTTGATTTTATTTTGGGCTGCTTCCTCTGAAAGAAATTTCAATCTCCCTCAAAAATTCAAAAGTTAAACCTTTGAATTCAAATGTTGTGCCTCTTTGATCCAAGAGTCAAATCCCTTCAAATTAAAATCTTCCAAAGTGTCAAGATGTATTGAATCACTCTATGGGTTGTTTAGAACAAGTGTCCCTTTGAAAATTCACAAAAATTTTTATGAGCTGCTTTAATTTAAAAAGGTCGCATCTGGCGCATCATGTGCCGATCTGGCGCATCATGCGCCAGTGCTCTGGATTTTGGCGCGTCATGCGCCAAACCCCAAAATTGGCTGTTTTTGCTCCAAATTTTGCTCCTTTTTCCATTTTTTCTCCCAATGCTAAAAAATGGTATACCTACAATAAAAACAAAAAAAAAACTTTCTTTAAAGTGTAATATCACAAAAAATAGGCATAAAAAGGTACTTAAAATAGTATATCCCCCAAACATAAATGTTACTTGTCATCAAGTGACACTTTTATTACATAATAGCATATGACTTCAGGATAGAGATTAACTTATCACTTCCTTACTTTAGTTCAACAAATAGAATAGCAAAAATTGAGAAAAAACTTTTAATAAATTATGTTTAAACTCTAAGTCTAACTATCTAGTAATCAAATATAAGATTTCTGAATCTTTATTCATTTGAAGAAGAAATTCAATTTGTTATGCTAAGGACATTTATAACATTCATATAAAAATGAACTTCATGAAAACTTTACTAGGAATGCTACTAATACTTCAATACAAGTTTAGAAAGTGTAATAAAGCTCCTTCTTTAAGTTGATTCAAGTGAAACCAATTTTTGACTAGGCATCTCCTCAAGCTTATCCTCACCAATTTTTTTATTCTTCTCTTTTTTTTTAGGATCTTTTTAATCCCTTTTTTTTTTCTTTTTCTTTTTTCTTTTTTAGGCGAGGATTACTATATTTTGATAGTCTTTAACAGTTTTGAACATCACTATCCGCTTCTTAAAGTTATACTAGTTTATGATTTTTCATAAAGTCTCATTCCTTTCTTCTTACTTGAAACTCTAAAATTATTAACACTTCAAAAATATAATTTTCCTTTACTTAAAATAGAAAAACATTATCTTATTCTATCATACCAAATATCTTTAACTTTAGAACTGAAATTTATTATTAAAAACTTTTTACCTAAATTTACTATAATATTTATAAACATAAGTATAGTAATTTAAAGTTAAATCTTAATATCCAAGGCTGAGTTAAATTAATTTAAAAAATATATAATTACTTATGAACAAATAAATTTTAGTTTTCTCCATTTCAAAAGAAAATTTTCTTTTCCCCCAAACATAAATTTTTAAATGACTTTTTTTAAATACTTTAGTACAAAATTTTAGTTGGTGAAAGAAAACAATAAATGCATGAAAATAAAAACTAACCTGTAGCGGATTTTTGAACATGAAATTGGTTTTGAATACTGCAGTTGCTAACTGGAAAACTATACATAGGCTTTTAAGCAGTAAATAAAATATAATATATTCTAAAGAATTTGTTGGGAATTAAAACATAAATACTAAAATTGAAAAACAAAAACTAAAAATACTAAACATTCAACATGCTCAAACTGAAAATACTAAACCTACAACTAAAAAATAAAAAGTGTACTATTACTATTACAAATTATAGGTCCACAAAACAACATAAAAATCTTAAATCCAACAAGTCTCAAATAAAAGTGCAATACAGTACAAACAAATATACAAACAACACATAATATCAAATAAAACATAAATTAAACTATCAGTTCTCATCTCCTTCCTCACCATCATCATCATCATCTTCTTCTTCTTTTCTTGCCTCTTAATCTTCATCACAAATGGGAGCATAGGGAACAAAGTTGGGGCAAGCAGGAAAGTTCACATTAGGTTCACCCATGAAGTGTCTAACTATAACATTTTGAATATCTATATCATGTTGAACTCTCCTCCGTTGATACTCATCATTATATGGATTCCTTGCTTTTATCTCTCCCAATTGAGTCTTTATATTAATGATATCTTATTGTTGAATCATGAGCTAGTCCATAATACCTTCCAACAATGCACAACTAGAAGTTGGTGCCCCTACAGTAGATGTACAGGGCCTATCCCTTCTTCCACTTCTAGAATCAACAAACAGTTCTACTCCTTGAATCATGTGCCTCCCAATCAGATTTTGAGGTTGTAATCTCTCTTCATTTCTATGGGATTCAACTAATGATTATTCACATAAAGTGAAAATCAGGGCAGGATATCCCAAGCCTCAAGTAGTAACACTACCAACAATACTCCAAGCGCGATGAACTATAAGCACACCAACGTCTATTATATTCATGTTCTAAATATAATAGTTCAACACAGCTAGATCCTTTGCAACATCAGCAAGATGATTTGTAAGTAAAAGTTTGGCAGAGATGAAGTGATGCCATACTTTGGACTGAATTGTCAACATGGAAGTGGGAAGTTAACTATTTTATTTTTCTTTATCTTCCACTCACCTCTTCTATCAATCAGAAAGACAACGACTTCTTCCAGTGTTGAATCAGTGATAACAAAAGTGGTATATTCATCATGGAAGACATTCCTTAGCCCATATAACGCATTAGTCCTTTCAGAGGTAAACTCAACTTGCCTACCTCTCACAAAAATATGATCTTTTGTAGTGAACCTAAGGCTGGAGTAGAACTCCAGAACCATCGGGATGATCGCTACAGTAGTAAAGTAGCAGAATCATTTCCAATTTCTTGCTAGAATCAACCTTTTAACCTCCCCTCCCGGGTTCGCGAATGCCTTTTCCTGGATAAATCTCTGAGTCTCAATTTTTGTATTGTAATAGTGTTGGGCCTTGAAATTAACAAAATTTCGAGCATCATATTCGCCCAACGTTCTTCCTCTTTTTGTGTGAGGAGCCATAAAAATTTTTGCAGAAAGCCAAATAAATTTTTAATAATTTACTAAATCGCAAATATAACTTTCTAAGCAATATTATTTGGTAAGAAACTTTTCACCATGAGTTTTCTTCAAGCATTTTCATCAAAAATACTGTTTTTTAGATCTCCCAAAATTCATGGTGAAAATAAAAAATTTCTAAGTTAAAGTGAAGCTCTTTCTAAGAGAAGATGAAGTTTATGATTTTTAACCTCCAATTCCCTCTCCTTAGCCCAAAATGTGATGCCCTAGATTAAAGGTTGGAGGTGGAAGACGACCAAGAGACAAAAATAGAGGTTTTCATGTGATTTTGTCTTTTTAAGCCAATATGGTGTGTTCGAAGCTTTGGCGCATCATGCGCCAAGGCTTCGAAGTTGGCGCATCATGCGCAAGAGCATGTTTTTGCCAGATCTCGCTTTTGTGGAAATCTACTCCGTATCGCTTTACGTCAACCTTTATTTAACTCAAATAAACCTTTCTAAGTATAATTAAACATCAAAGTAACACCAAATTTTACAATAAACACAAAACTCATATTTATATACAAAATCTGCGTTATTATAACTAACATTTTTCAAGCCAACATATAACAAATTCAGTGTTATAAAGAAAACCAACGTCCTAACTGAAATCTAAACATCAAACTCCAAAGAAATAAACATAGATAGTGCAACAATAGAAAGTAAAGGTAATCTAACATAACAAGCTAAAACATATAATACTAGACAAAATGTTTTGTGCTTAACTCAACTTTAAATATCTTCTTCACTCTCATCCTCCTGGACATTTCCCATAGATTGGTAGTGCACATACAGATTGTAGAAGGACCTAAATGAAAATTCATCAGTTGAATTTTCCTCCTCAATCCATGCATTCTTCTTGAACATACATACCAGACCACCTTCAATACACCTAGTATGTTCAAAATGATCCATGAGTCTCCTATCCAGGTGATCCAGCATTTCAGAAATATTCTCAATTGCATGCATGAGATTATGCAACTCTTTATCTATCTTTTTGATTCTCTTTGAAAGTGCAATCGAGTTGTAATAAGGCTAAATATGTGATGAATTCTGGGATCCTTGATCAATTATTACATTTACATCATTTTCATCTCCCATTCCAATGCAACTACAGTAGACTTCAGGATCCATCGGCTTCCATGGCAGCAGTACTTTCTCCCAACTTTCATAAGGTAATTTTGATTGACTACAGAGTTGGAAAATAGTTAATGGATGTCCCAATCCAGTTGCAGATCCATGCATGATCAAACCCAAAACTGATTTTACAATTATGACTCTAATATCAACAGGTTTTCCAGTTTAAATATAGTAATTCAAGGTAGCACTCTCCTTAGTGACCTTACTAATTTTTATAGTAGGCGGTAATTTTGAGGAAATGAAAAAATGTCATGCCTTTGAAGTATGATTTAACAATGATGCAGGAAAAACTCACATTCCCATCATCTAGTGCTTCCCAATTAGCATCTTCATCTGTAAGGTAACATTAGAGTTCATCCGCATTGTCTCATGTAGGGGTAAAATTTGCATAGTGGTAGAGAGGCACATTCTCGATCATAAATATTTCATTGATTCTTGAAGGAGTGAACTACACAAACCTACCTCGCATGTAGATCATTTCTTGGTTGATCTTATGAAGATTCGCATAAAACTCTTTCACAAAATGGACGACTACATCGATAGTAGTGTAGCAGAGCACTTCCCAACACCTCTGCATAATAACTTCTTTGACTCGAGTATTCGTCGTGTTGAATCCTCAATTCACAAATCCCCTCTCTTTGATAAGCCTCTTCTTCATTATAACTCGATCATGCAACTTCTGTGCGTCAAAACTAATGAACTTTCTTTGGTTGAAAATTCTAAATCTAGCGGAGTTTCTAAAGTAGGAAGCCATAGTGATTCAAAAGTGGTGACTCTTCCCTTGTTTTCTCCCCAAGAATATGTCTTGGAGTCAGTTTTTAGGAATTATTTGAAGGTTTCTTTGCCAAAAAATACCAAAAATAGCCTTTTAAAACATTTTAAGTCATTTTCATTTTCGCTGCGCATCATGCGCCAATTCCAAAATTTTGGTTGTTTTGATTTTGATCAATAAATTCTCAGTCTTTTCACAACATTAAGCAAAAAAAGATGTTTCTAAAAATTTTTCTCAAATACACAAATTACATAAAGATATAAATAAAACATACATATAAGATTTTAAACATAAATTCAAAAATCAAAGCAAACAATGATACATACAGGTTGTCTCCCACAAAGCATATGGTTTAATGTCATTCGCTCGACATTCCCAATCTCATTCTCGGTGATCCAACATGATAGTCACTTTAGCAATTGGTCTTTGATCATCAAAATAAGGTTTCAATTTGTGCCCATTCACTTTAAATATTCTTCTAGTTTTGGGATCTTCAATATTGATTGCTCCATAGGGATAGAATTTTAAAACTCTGAATGACCCTTTCCACTAGACTTCAATTTTTCACGAAATAATTCCAATCTTGTATTATATAATAAATTTTTTTTTCCAGGTTTAAATTCTCTTTTTACTATCTTCCGACCATATCATTCTTTCATTTTTTCCTTATAAATCATCTCATTATCGTAAGATTCATTCTTAATTTTTTCAAGTTCATTTAATTGCAATAATCATTTCTCACCATCTTCTTTTAAATTGAAATTAAATTCTTTTATCGCTCAACAAGTTTTATGTTCCAATTCAACTAGCAGGTCACAAGTCTTCCAAAAAATTAATTTATATGGGGACATTTCTATAGGTGTCTTATAAGCTGTCCTGTAGGCCCATAATGCAGTATCTAATCTAATAAACCAATCCATTTTGTTAGGATTAATATTCTTCTCCAAAATTTTCCTAATTTCACGATTAGATATTTTTGCTAAACCACTAGTCTGGCGATGATAAGCAATTGCAGTTTAATGTATTATATTATACTTTTCTACCTATCTTGCAATTGTTGCATTTTGAAAATGAGATCCTCCCTCAGTATTGATTACTCTTGGCATTCCATATCTTGTAAGAATATTTTTAATTAAAAATTTTGAAACACTCTGAGCATCACATCTAGGTAAAGCAATTGCTTCTATCTATTTTGAAACATAATCCACCACAATCAATATATATATATATATACATATATATATATATATATATATATATATATATATATATATATA
>JXCR01133158.1:99967-149187 GCA_002079205.1 Phalaenopsis hybrid cultivar
ATATATATATATATATATATATATATTACCATATCTAAATAGAGTAAACAAATAAAATCTAGATTGTAAAACTTTTCAAGCAGTTCTATCATTCCCAAAATGTCATCCAAATTGAGAATCATGACATTTTTGCATAATCTCCTCAATTTATTTATAATGCACACATCGTCTTATAACTAAATCCTTACATTATTGATACAAATGAGGATCATCCCAAAAATAAGATTTTGTATCATAAATGAATTTCTTTTCCTAATGTTTTGTCAGTCCATATGGTAAAATACTAGTAACAATAAAATTCAAAATGTCAACATACTAAGGCATTTCTCATCCTTTTACAGCATAAAGTTGTTCATCAAGAAAAGTATCTTTAGTCTCTCTCTCCAGATCAAGTATTTTTTACTGTTCTAACCTCGATAAATGATCAGCTATTTGATTATCAATCCCTTTCCTTTCGACTACTACCAAATCAAACTCTTGCATCAAAAGTATCCATCTAATTAATCTTGGTTTTTCATCCTTCTTTTGCATCAAATATTTTATACCATAATGGTCAATATGCCAACACATTTAGTTCCAATCAAATATGATCTAAACTTATCAAAAGAATACATAATGGCTAATAACTCTCTTTCAGTAGTGGTATAGTTAATCTGATCATCATTAAGAGTCTTACTAGCATAATATATGACCTTGAAAATATTATCATATTTCTGCCCTAAAATAGCTCCAATTGCATAATCACTAGCATCGCACATTAATTCAAAAGGTTTCTCCCAGTTCAATGAATTAATTATAGAAGCAGTAGTCAATTTTTTCTTTAAAGTTTCAAAGGCTTTAAGGCAATCTTGGTTAAAGTGAAACTTTTCATCTAATTCTAGCAAATTGGCATAAAGACTTAGTAATATTTGAAATATCTTTGCTATGTCGCCTGTAGAATCCAACATGTTCTAAAAAGCTCCTAACTCCTCTTACAGTAGTAGGTGGAGGTAAGTTTAATTTAACTTAAATTTTTACAGGATCTACTTCCATGTCATTTTTAAAAATTTTTTGTCCAAGAACAATTCCTCCTGCAACCATAAACTGAGATTTCTTTCAGTTTAAAATGAGATTAGTCTTTTCATAACATTCCAGAACTTGCTCTAATTGATTTAGACATATTTCAAAGGAAGTTCTGAATATAGAAAAATTGTCCAAAAAAACTTCAATACCTTTTTAATCAAATCACTAAAAATTGACATCATACATCTTTGAAATGTTGCAGGTGCGTTACATAATCCAAAAGGCATTTGCCGAAAAGCAAAAGTTCCATAAGGACTAGTAAATGTTATTTTCTCTTGATCCTCAGGGATAATAGATATTTGGTGATAACCGGTATATATATCTAGAAAACAAAAATATTTGTGCCCAGCCAATCTATCCAACATCTGGTCTAAAAAGGGTAAAGGAAAATGATCCTTCTCGGTAACAAAATTTAATTTTCTTTAATCTATGCAGATTCACCATCCAGTGATTTGTCTTGTTGATATTAATTCATTATGAACATTTGTCACTACAGTTGCACCTCCTTTCTTTGGAATACGGTGAATTGGACTCACCCAAGCACTGTCTGAAATAGGATATATTACACATGCTTCTCACCATTTTATAATTTTCATTCTTAACCACTTCTTTCATCATATGATTCAATCTCCTTTGAGGATCAGTTCTTGGTTTATGTTGATTAATTAACTAAAGAGTTACAGTTGTAGGTGAAATATCTCTTAAGCTCAACCTTTTCAAAACTGATAACGTCATAAGATTAATACTGACTCCTAAATAACGTAAAGCATTTCCATAAAATCATTTGCTAATAACACAAGGAATTGTAAAACTTCCAGGATCTTTAAGTTTTTCAGGAAACTTCTTTTGAATTATAGCGCTACACTCTTCACTCAGTGCAACAGTCTCATTATCTAGAAACTTCCTTTTTTTATTCAGTATATCCTTCATGAACTTCACATAGCTTGGTATTTGTTCCAAAGTTTCAACAAATAGAATGTTTATCGTCAATTTCCTCAAAATTTCCAAAAATTTTGAAAATTGATTATCTTTATACTTCTGCTTGAATCTTTGAGGAAATGGAGGTGGTGGTCTTTTTACAGTGATTTTCATTGGTTTAATAGGATTTTCTCACTCACAATGAAAATATTCACCAGAATTTTCATTTTCTACCTCATCTTTTTCTATTTCAACTTTTCATTGAACTCTTTCTTCTAATTCTTTTCCACTTCTTAGTTAAATAGCTTTAATTTTCTCTTTGTTCTGATCTTTAGGATTTACTTCAACATTACTAGGCAATGTTCCTGGAGGTCTATTGCTAAGTGCAGTAGCAATACATCCCAATTGATCTTTCATGTTTCTGTTTGCAGCTCCTTGACTCTGTAATTGACTTCCCATTTGCAATATGAATTCTTCCATTGATAACTTTTTCTCTTTACTTTGCAAATTATTAAATCCTAGGGGGTAATAAGGTTTATAAGCTTGATTTCCTTGATTGTTGGAGCTTCCCACTAGGCTCGCAACATTGTTTTCCCATTGTGGATTTGTAGCATTCGAGTTATTGTTACTCCAACTAAAGTTTGGATGATTCTTCCAACCAGGATTATAATAATATACATAAGGATTATTAGAATGATTGTTTATTGCATTTAAAGTCTCATACAAAGATTGAGATTCTATCATTAGTCCAAATGAGTTCTCCTCAAGCACAAGTGTTATTTTAGAATAATTCATTCCATATTGATCTATCTTCTTTGATATAGTAGCTATTTGAGCAGCTAATATAGATATTGCTTCAGAATAATGAATCCAAGTGCTAATGAGTTTAACCATATCTTAGTTTTATCCCTCAATGAAAAAGGAAAAAGTCTAAGTCTGACAACATCATTCGACACTCCATCATATTTAAATGTAGCACACAATTCTAGAAAACTAGCAAGGTGTAAATTGGAATCTTAAATTGGTGTTCCCCAAAATTGATTGTTTTGTACCATTTGGATAAAAGCAGGTTTAAGCTCAAATGAATTGGCAACAACAACAGGGTTTTGTATACTTAAATGAATTTCATCTGCTGTAGGATTAGCAAATCCATTAAAGGTCTCTGATGATGTTCATTTTCATTTCCAGCACTACTCAAGTTGCAAGCCATTTTGCTGGAATGATTTTTCTCTTTTTGTTATTTTCAAATTTTTCTAACAGCTCTTTCTAATTCAAAATCGTAAGGTACTAAGTTTTCATATTTTATACTATGCATAAAAAAAATAAAACAAGTAATTTACAATAAGCAGCAAACTTAAACAAGAAAATTTTCAAACTAAATTACAAATACTCTTTTTTAATATTTATATTTTAAAACAAAATAAATATACTAATACTTTTCGTTACTTCCCCGGTAACGATGCAAAGAACTTGATGCATGGAAACTTGGGAATAAATTAATAATAAATATTCAAGATAACCCAAACAATAATGTAACTTTAATGAAAATATTTTATCCTTAAAACTTCTTTTAAACTCCCTTTTCCCTTCTACATATAACGCAAGTATACACATCATTTAAGTAATACAGGGCTCTAATGGAGTCTTTGAAATTGATCCCACATGGAAGCTGAAAATATAAATAAGCTAGCTATTAATATTCTATTCTTTAATTAAAATAAAAATAAAAATGAAGTAAAGTTCGAAGTTTGAAGTTAAACTACTCAAGTGAAATGCTACTAAATATGCAGATGTATGACTACAACAGTTAAGTTAAACTAGATGCTAAACTTTCAAAAGTAAAATTGCTGAACTAAAATAAAAGTTTTTATTGATGAAAAGTTTAAGTATAAGAAAACACCCTTCTCTGTTACAATGAAAATATGGCTTGTGAAGAAATTGAAATTATTTGAAAAATATATTTAAAATTTATTTTGTGCCAAATAGGAGCAATCCTATTCTCTACCCTTTTCCGAGCACTATACAGAATATTAACTAATCTAAAGTTTGGTCCCTAATTCCATGGTTAGGCTGGGAGGATACCGACTGTCACTCCAAAGCTCCCACTACTCTCTCGCTTAAGGGCTAACATGCTTGCATTAGTTTCCAATCAACTGAAATAATTTGGGGATTCTAACCTGTCACCTTAGAATCTTCAAATTCTACATCCAATGAAGTAAGTTTCCCTATCTATTTGCACCCAATCCAATGGATGACATACTCTCCTATGAAATTAAATGTGATTCTCCCTTCATTGTAGAAATCATATCTTTTTTTAAGAACACATTTTTCTTAACACATTTTAAACATTCAGTTGGCCAGATTGAAAATTAAATGAAGATTAAAGTTCAAATCATCGCAAATTTTTGACATTTAAAATCGTAGAGAACAAAATCAATTCTTCACAAAATAATTTCTTCAAAGTAGGGAGAAGGATAAAAAAACTACTTAGAATTCATGAGAAGGATACAATAAAATACAAACTTCATATATAAAAAAATGTTTACAAACAAAATAAATGAAAATTACAACTTATCTCACAATCCATCTCAATAAAATTCCTACAAGTTCTCTCTTTACAAGCACTCTTAATTCTCTCTTAGAAGTGTAATAAAGAAGAAATTTCTCACCTTCCCTCTCCTCTTACAACCCTAGAAGATAATCTCCAAGCCCTTGACTTTCTCTCTCTATATCTCCCTCTTGGTTCTCACGCCACCTATCTTTTTTTGCGTCCTTAAAGTTCTTCTCCAACTTGATTTTATTTTAGGCTGTCTCCTCTGAAAAAGAATTTTATGTTCCCTCTAAAATTTAAAATTCAAACATTTGAATTCAAAAAATGTGCCTCTTTGATCCAAGAGGCAAATCCCTTCAATTTAGAACCTTCCAAAGTGTCTAGATGCATTGAATCACTCCATGGGTTGCTTAGAAAAAGTGTCCTTGAAAATTCATTCAAAATTCATCTTAAACCGCCTTAATTTGAAAAAAGACACATCTGGCGCATCATGTGCCAACACTCTGGATTTTGGCGAATCAGCACTTTTGTTTAGCCGGTCATGGTACATGTGATGGAGATCCATTGGGGACGATCGGTAGTAGCGGAAGTGATGTTGATCAGCTGAGAACGACTGGTCAAGGAACATGGTGGCACTGATGGTTGAGACGACCAGTCAGGTGCAAGTAAGTCGATCGGCCCAGGACGACTGACCAAGGCAACTTATAAATGAGAGATGCACCATGGAAGGCAAACACATGTAAATGGTGATTCAAAACATATGATAATTCTTGATATCAAGCAAGGCTTGTACTAATGACCTCATCTGGGAAACCTAGGGTTTAGCATTTGGATGGGCGACATTGCAGCAATCTGCTTTTGCATGTTGTGTGGGGAATTTCTCCCTGGGGCTCCTGACGGGTAAATTCTCTACAATGTTATGAAATGAGCTACCTACAAAGCTTTTACTATTTCCCAAATCGTCGTTAATTTGTAAAGTGAGCTAGCAACAAAGCTTTTCTCACTTTGCAAAACCTAACATCCTAACTTCTCCAAGGAAAATTGGGGAAACCAAAGCAAGGAGAAATAAGGACTCCAACCCATTAGGATTTTTGGCCTAGAGTTTCTAAAAAAAGGTATAACTCAGTTATATGAAGGGTTTGACCACATAAGGATAACCTAATCCTAATACCTCCTTTATGGAAAACAACAGTTCATCACACAAGCACGTGGCCGCACCGACTAATGCCCACTGGTGAACAGATCCCATCTGGGTGACCAATCCCACATGCCTATCAAAACTTACCCTAGGGCTAGCTCAGAAGGAAAAGAAAAAGTCTGAGGGATTTATACCTTAACATTTGTTGTTCATCTTCCTCGATGTTTGGGAGGAAACTCTCCTTGAAAAGGGAGAGGACGTCCATATTTTTTTGTTGCACTACAGTACAATCATTGTCCATCAATTTTAAGGAAATTTAAAATGGTATTTGACCACTAAGAAAAGAGGACCAATGAGGTGCTTTAGTGAAGGAGCTTGTATTTGGCACAAAAAATGCAAGTGAGTGGGGGTAAGCTCTACTCAGAGTTCTTTGACAAAGGAGGTGACTTCAGAAACTTTTTTGTCCATGGCTTTACTAGTAGAGGAGGCATTGCATTGAGAAAGGAGGCAAATGAAAGGGATTTGCAATCATGAGCATTGAAGGAGGCATGAAGGCTTGGGCTCCACAAGAGAAGGAGCTAAGGCCGATATGAGTTAGATGCTTGCAATGAGGGAGGACAACAAGACTCCGATGGTGAGGACAAAGGACCATACGTGTGGTCGGCCGAGAGGAGGAGAATGATTGAGGTTCCCCTCGAGCAAAAAAACCTCAGGTAAAAGGATCAGGAATGAGGAGGACATCAATAAAGGCTTTATTTGCCAGTGAGGAGCACTGATATTTTACTTCGGGCATGAGAGCAGGCTTCGAACCAAATCAACATGACGTGAGGTAGGGCATGGGGAAAAATTTTCTGTCTGGACTCCATACATAGCTCTATGTGCGGACTCGAGTAATATGCCACCACATGTGTTACTTCACAAAGTTTATTGGGGTGTTATTAAAGTGAAATTGCGGTAGTTATTAGGGGGTTATTGCAGGAGTTAACGCGGGGGATTTTTGAAGTCGAACTGCAGAGGTTATTGGGGGGTTATTGCGGATGTTTTTGAAAAAAGTTATTGAATTGGAACTGCAAAGGTTATTGGGTGGATTATTGTGGGGGTTATTGCAAAGAGCTAATAAACCAGTAACCCACCAGTAACATCCCCAAAACCCTCAAAATAACATCTGCAGTTCTACTTCAATTACCTCCATGATTTAACTTTAATAACCTTTGTGGTTCTACTTTAATATTTCTTTAGGTGAGTCAGATATAGCACACATGGTAGTATATTACTAATAGTCTGCACGTAGAGTTATCTCTGAAGTTTGGACAAAAGATTTTCTAGGGCATGGAGGGACTTCGGGAGGGAAAAATTTCTATCCACACTCAAGAAGTAGCTCTATGTGCGGACTGCATAATATGCCACCACATGTGCTACATCGCAAAGGTTATTGGGAGGTTATTAATGAGAAAATGTGGAGGTTATTATGGGGTTTTTGGATTTTTATTAAGGGTGATTATATGGATTAATGCAAGGATTATTAATGTGGAACCGTGAGAGGGGGTCAGATTGAGCATAAGCTTTTAAGGGTTTTATTTCTTAATTTTTATTTTATATTTTCTTAATATTTTTTATTTAAAATCTTTATTTGCATGTTTCTAGTTTGTGCATGAAGCTATAGCAAAATAAGTGTCCTTCCTATGTAAAATTTATGTTCTGGACATGCTCACATGGTTCGTTTTGTCATTCAAGGTCATCTAGAAGAATTTGGCGGTGGATGAGCTAACTTGAGCTAGTTTTGCGCTGTTGACCTCTTTTTTAGTTGAGGTCTAGTTTTTCCTCTTTAGTAGCCTAGGTTCTAGCTATAGAAATTTTCTATAGACTATTCCTAGAGGACTAGAAAAGGAACCCTCACCATTAGTAATTCCAAACCCTTCTTTGCTTAACCTGAAGTTCCACATATTGGTCTTAACCTCTACCACTTAGTAGATAGAGTAAATATGAAGGAGTTCAAGGGGAGTCCCCCATAGGATGGTCAGACCTTAGGACTAACTCTGGGTGATCTGGTTTTGGTGGGGCTGACTTGCACACACCACACTCTCTCACATACTCTAAACCCTATGACCCCTTAGGATGGTCTTCTGACTCCTTTTGGAAAGCTCATTCTTGCCCAATATCAATTCCAAATCAAAATTCAGCATCCTCAATCCTATTATAAAAAAAATTCAAGCTCAATTTGATCCAATTGCAAGCCCAAGTTTACCCAAATTAAAAAAAGCCCCAATTTTTACCAAATGCGTAAATCCACTATGTTAGCCTCTAATTCAATTCAAAATCACTTGAAATTCTTCCAAAGCCTTGATGACATATTCCTACACCAAAATCAACATTAAATTAGCCCAAATTTTAGCCTAAACTCAATTTCCATTTTAAAAGCCCAAGCCCACCACATTTAATTTCAAAAGCTAAAATCTAAGGCACACATGAAAATTCTTTCTCTTCATCATCCAGTTGATTAAAATCATTCTTAAAGTCCTAAATTCAAGATCAAATCATTCCAACTTAAGCCTTGTGACAAACTCCACTAAAAATACCAAATAAATCCAAACTCCTTCCTCATGAAAATTAGACAAGCCACATGCAAGCCAAGAAGCCACTCCTAAGCCATACAAAAGCCATGAGAGCCTTGCCACATCATCAAAAAATTAATGTCAAGAGGCCAAGCCACTATAAAGCCTCCTTAAAAAGGTTTTATCCCCTCCCATGAATCACTTTAACCCATGTATAGCCAAATTTCTTTCGATGGTGACTTATCCCCAATGATTAAGTTGAACCAAATGATCTCCTCTCAGTGAAAGACCAAACTTGGTGGTTGAACGCAACCCAAATTGACCCAAAATGACATTTTTCCCATAATATTTCAATCCCATACCTTTACACATGGCAAACCCCAATTGGCTTCACCAAGACCAAGCCCTGGCCACCCTAAGTTAGATGGTGACCCCTCATTGGCCTGCCAGCCACCTTGGTGGCCGAGAAACCTGAAATCAAAGCTCCACCATGGCAAAAACTCAAAATTAAACTCATCCAAGCTGGACCATCCCAATTATATTTTTGCACAATGTTGGCATCCACATAAACAACTTAGGACACCCACCAATTGCCCCTGGTGGCTTCTCCTTCCCCATCTATTTAAACCCCCCCTTCCATGGCCAAAGGAAGAGAGCTTGAAATTCCTTAGGGAGGCTCTATCAAATTTCTTCCAGAGATTTTTTGAGACCTTCTGAGCTTAGCCCAACCACCCTTAGCCACTCAAATTCATTGTTCAAGCTCAATTTTTGAGCCCAATCTCTAGGCAAAACAAGACACCCCTCAAACCTCCACCAAATTCAAATTAATTGCACCCATACCATCCTCACATCAAGAGAAGAAGATCCCCCATAAAAGCCCCATCACTAGAGCACCTTATGATAGACTTTGATCGAACCCACCCCCTAAATCGACTTTGGTCGAATTCATATCTAGGCGATTCACCAAAATTTGAGGCTCCATCCCTAGGCCCTTGGGACTCCCATGAAGTTTCCACAAGCATCCAATCAAGGCTTCCCCTCTTGGACCCAAGTATTGAAAGTTAATCATAAACCGAGATTCATTTGATTCTCCATGTGTATAAAGTTGATTTAAGGGTCAATTAACCATATAAATATGTTCTCCTAGGCGTGACGAGTTTATACGAACAAACTGCAGTTGAATTGGTTGAGAATTAAGAGTGATATTAGGGTTTGAAAACAGATAGTTTGCAGGTTGGCTTCGTTGGGGACGATGATCAAGAGCTGTTGGATCGCGTGTGTATCGCATGGATGGCCCTGATCGAGCCGGATGAGGAGCTAGAACTGATCCGTGGGCCGACGAGGAGGATGTGTGGACAGTGGCGTCGAAGAGGAGCGCATCGCGTGGAGTTTTTGGATCTGTCTTGGATGCGCTGGCGCCACGTCACTTAAGTAGGAAATTAGGGATTTTGTGATTTAAATAAATAACCATAACTTAAAAAATGTATTACTTTGTGTAGAAAAATTATAAAAATAAATAAAAATACTCTTTTGCACACTGAAGAGAGGAGAATAATGTTGAAATATTTTACTGTTTATTTGATGCATATTTTATTTTTACTTAATTAAATGGTGTTTTCCATATTTTGATTCTCCATTAGCATAGGCATTTCACCAAGACTTGATCTTTGACGCTTTGATTCTACACATTATGGGGATGTTCTTTCTGATTTGTGCAAGGTTAGGGGAGATTTCTAGGCATGGGTGTCTAATTTTTAAGTTAATGGTTCCTATTTTGATATAAAAATTATAATAATTAAAATACTCATTAGAAAAATACAAAACTTCTTTTAGTGGGTTCAGTGTGGTTAGAGGATCCAAAGAAAAATATAAACTTGGTTTAATTCATTTAAAATAACCCTAATTGTCACCAATCCTAAAAATGAAAAAAAATTAATTTGGAGTAATTATAAATGTAAATGACATAAAAACTAATTCATACTGTAATTTAAAGTTAAAGGAGCTCCCCATAAAAAATTCAAGTCAATTGGAGTTAATTTGACCACTCAAATAGATTAATTAAGTGAAATGACATTTTTGGTATTAAAATAATTATAATAATTAAAATACAATTCAAAGAAAATCACCAAATTGATTTTGGGAGCTCCTTATGATTAGATGAACCTAAGAAAAATAAAATTGGAATTAAAATAAATACTTTATTTTTAAGATATTTTTTAAGCATTTAAATTAATTAAAATTAATTAAAAAATCACAAGATTGCAAAAATGCACTAAAATGTAACGTTTGCTTTCCTCATCACCTAAAACCAATTAAAATAATTTTCCTAATTTTCTAAGTCAAGATATTAATTTTTAAAGGCTTAAAAATGAAATTTTCTCTAATTTTTCACTAAAATAATTCTAATAATAAAAATATAAACGAAAAAAATAGGAAATTTATTTCTTTGGGTTTCCTGGACTCAGAGAAATTCACAAAAAATATAAATCTTAATTTTACATTTAAATATATTTTTATATTTAATTAATACTCAAAATTAACAAATAATTCTCATAATTAAATTAAACCTCTAAAAATCATGAAAATTGGTCCAAGTGATCCAATTACATAGGTGAACCTCCAAACATTTTCTCAAAGACAAAAGTATTATTTTTATTGTTATTAAATTTTCATTAAAAATTCCTATTTTTGCATTATAAATAATTATAAAATTTAAATAAATTCAGAAAAATTACACTTTCTCCTCTGATGTTTTAATTAACCCATGAGTGAGGTAATATAAAATTTTCAAGTTATTTGAGTCTAGTTTAATTAATTATAGGGTATTAAGGACTTAGGGGCAAAAACGTAATTTTGGAATGTAAGGCTTAATTAATATTCAGGCTTAACCAAAGGTCTAAATGGGCAACAAATAATCTTAATTGATATATTTTGTTGATTGAACATAAAAAGGGATAAGTTGTAGAAACCAACCTCACTTTGAATTTCATAAAGGATAAATTTGTAATTTTTCAAAATTTAATGAAATTTGAAAGAATAATTAAATAAGGAGATATTAAGGTGAGGGATTTGATTTGGAAAATCATAATTCACTGATTTTGTACCCTATTCGATGGTTTTAGTATAATTTATAATTCATGATCGAGAGTACAAATATTCAAAAATCTTTATTCTTAAAATTATAAATCCACCCTTTAAATCTTAAGGGCTTAGTAGTGAACTAGACTTAATCAAAATGTTGCCTAATGAGGTTTAGAAAATAAATTATAATTAAATTTAAAACCTTCCAAAACAGTACAAGCCCATTCTTTAGAATCAAATTAATTAATTAAGTCAAGTTGTTCCCAAGGGTCATTGATTCTACATCACGTGATAATTACCCCACTTAAAGGATATTCAAAATATCAAATTAACTAAGCATAAGGATATTAATTGGATGAACAATATAACAGATAGGATAAAACCATAATGAACTCAAGAAAATTCCAAGGACCATGAAATGTCTAGGGTATTACCCGAGACTTCTTCATAATCCTTTGAAAATCTTGAAGGACATGTGAGCTTATTATGATTTGCTTAATGGAATCATCCTTAAAATTTAAGTACACCAAAGATATGACATAAGATTTGATAGCACACTTTAATTCTGTAATTCCAACTTTTTCTATAAGCATGATTTAATTCATGTAAAATTATACATATATATGCTTTGCAAGTACTGAAGTTTCAGGTGGAGGAGCGAAAAGACTCGCCAGGTACACTTTTATAGTTTACAACACTTTCTTTCCTCGTACTTTCCTATATTGGACTTTTATGCTTGTAAACTTGCAAGTTAAACAACGATGTTTCCCTGCATGAAAACTAAATCCTTTAGGATAGCCATAAAACTAAAAATAAAATTAAAACTAAAATCAACTAAAATAAAATCCATCGCCACAACATTCAAAATGTAAGATAACTCAAAATTCAATCACAAACATCACAAAACAACAATTGCAACTAAATTAAGACGTCTATATCGAATAATCGAGAATCCCTTGGAGAAGGTAAACTACAGTTACTAACGAGATTTCCCATGGTCTAAATGAAAGTATGGAACTCATTAAGCTGAGCTTAGTAAATTCATTTGGACTAAGTGAATCTGATAGAAAATAGTGGTACCGGAATGAGGGAACTGTAGGATCCTAACCGGTGTCACTCTAATCAACTTCAATATGCCCCATAATATTTAAATGACCATAACCATGGGGACATCTGATTTGATATCATAACTTGACAACTTAATAAAGTTAAACTTGCTACGACGAGGAGCCTGGAGCTAGCATTGTAGGCAGCACGACCATCTTCAACAGTAACAGTTTCTACAACAGCATATATTTCCTTGGAATTAAACAACAATCCATAGGATTTTGAGGTTATTTGCTTATGCAACATAAATCCTCAATTTATCATTAGGCCTTTGTATAGTTTTGCTATGCAATTTAAGCCCTAACCCCCTTTAAAATTATGTGGTTGTCGTTTGTCATGACCTAAAGTTTCATATCTTCCTGGCTATTTATGTGATCTTTTCACATGAATGTGAGCCCTAATTAATAAAATTGGCATGATGAAACACTCAATAATTCTAATCTCCAAAATTGAAGTCAAACAGTAGGGTAACTTGGGAAGTCACTGAGGTTCTCCTCCAGATCTATGACAACCACTAGTTCTTCTTCCTTTAGAATTTATAATAGAATGTTAAAAACTTGAGCCATTCCCTTTTTCACACATCTTTGTCCGACCTCATTGAAAAGTCCTAATCCATTGACATTTTTGAAGACAATATTCTGTGATTTTTATCGAGAGTTTTTTTAGGTGACTTTGGTTATCTAAGATGTAATTAACTATAGGGGCTTGCCTTTATTGGAAGCATTCCCAAACCCAGCTTAATATAAACCTCATTTAATTCTTTGTATTAAATAGGTGAAATTGTCGCTCAACATAAAAATGGTTTTGCAGACTTAAACGGATGTCATACAATCTTTAGTTTATTTAATCGAGCCTTTAACAGAAAGTAATGCATCTATTTATTGGGATAGATGCACTACTTGCAGCATCAGGCTTATTTATTTAAACTACTGAGGATATGAGATCGGTTCGATATTGTATTTTTAAAAATTTAAAATACTATTTTTTTCTAAACTATATATGTATTAAAGTAAATTAAGATAGGTGTTGGGATATCCATCGTAGCAGCCAATAACTTAACAACTCCTCAACTTTTTAGTGTCGACATGCGCAATGCAAGGAATAATACCTGCTGACCCGATTAAAGTTGTCAAATTGAAAAAAATCTAAACAACATGCCCCTCAACACTCGTCAGAAGATATCAAATGGATGTCTTGCACTATGAGCATCAACACATTCACTAAGTAATGGTCCATAGAAATTGAGCAAACATCCCACATTTGTGACATAAAAAATTTATGCCAGCAAGGTCTTCTTCCTCCCTTGGCTGAAATCTTCAAGGGTGATTTTTTCCTCTATTTTGTGAACCGTGGGATTATTGTATGAGAGGAAAGATTGTTGTTGTTGTGGAGAAGACAAGTTACCGTAAGTTTAACTTTTTCTTAAGTGCCTAGAAAAATTTATTGCTCACAAAAAAACAACATAGAAGGATTTGCATACAGTTCTACTAAACCCAAAGAAAAAATGCAACTCACACAAAAAATTACAAAAAACTGAAAACTATCTACTAACTACAACTCACTCAAATCAAAAGAAACCATGATTAATTCTAATAAAAGAAATATCTAAATAGTCACCGCTAATCTGCTAAGAAATCTCAGTTGGCACCACAATATTATTAGAGATCAACTAAGAAGAAGACCCTTATAGTAGCCCAATTATCCACTGATTACCTTCTATAGGAGTGAAACTTATAAAGAAGACTGTAAAGAAAAAAAATATTTCATATGTATAATAAGATACAAAGGGTAATGCAACCACAAGTAACAAAACTTCCACAACAACAAATATTCCATTTCCACAATATTTTTTCTCCAACCACAAATTTTAGATAAAAAATTAATAAAAGCTTTAGTTATTGCAAAAATAGGAGAAAAAGAAATCACAGGAGCAACAAACCAAATTATACATTTGCCTTCCCTATTTCTACACACACACCTATTCCAACTCCCATTTATATTAAATTTGAAACTACCAAACTCCGGTTTCCTCTAAAAGACCAACATAGTACAAAATTTAATCTTCATAGGAACTGGAAGGTTCTATTTGTAAAAAATTTTGAAGAATAGCTTATTAATAGGTTGTTTAAAACTCCCAATCAAAATAATTTTGAAAACAAAGTTAATAATAGGTCAAAAACAGTAAGAAATATCCACCACTTTCTCGTGAGGTTTAACCTCAATCCTCTTCATACATAAGAACCAAAAAATAATAACATGAATAAAAGCAAAAATAACCCACCAATCTTCTTCCAAGCACCAATATAACCAGCAATAGAATGGTCAAAACCTGATTCCATTTTCCTATAAAAAAATAAAAATATTTTCCAAACTTCGTTATAAAAAGAGCATTTAATGAAAAGATGATCCACCTTTTTTGCATGTTGTCTGCACAAAAAGACAACAAGAATGAAGCCTTCAACCTTTTAGCTTAAGAATATCATCAGTATAAATGATATGATGAAGCAACCTCAACAGAAGAAAAGGACTGTGAAGGCATACTTCAGGAATTCCATGCCCAATGTAAATTAAGCCCACTATTACACTAAAAAGAACTTGCAGCATTTTTAGAAATAGAATCACCAAAATGACCTTTAACTTTAACTTTATTAACACCATTAAGAATAGAAACACTTGTAATCAAGTAAGCATTTGAACTACTTACCAAATTAGCAAGTATTCCAACATCGCAACCATCACTACCCCAATAATATTTAACCTTTAGATTAACATCATAAGGACCCTCGTATTGATAAGAAAAAGCACAATCCCCAACTGGTTACCATTTCAAAAGCTACAGCTTCCTTCTAAAGTACTCAAATAAAGAACACTTCGGGTTTCTGAAGAAACTTTAACCATTTCCTTCCAAACAAAAGAATCAACCATATTACCTAGTAATAGAAAGATGATTGGAAATACCACAATACCTCTTTCTCATTATTTCAGCTCATAATGAATTACCAGCTCTAAATTATAACCACAATTTCATAATGTTGATCTTGAATGAATCTTTGATGCTTTTAAGACCCAAACCACTTTACTTAGATGGTTTACACATTTTTAACTAACTCATCCAAAAGATTCTATGCTATTTACCAGCCTAAAGGATGTTGAAAATATATTCCATCCTTTTGCACATATTGGAAGGAATCTTCATAATCTCTAAAGTATAGCGGGGAATAAAAGGAAGAACGGTTTTCAAAGGAGTTTACCTCTAAAAGATAAAAACATATTATCCAAAGACATGATCCGCTTATTATTTTTATCAAGAAGATTATCGAAGAGACGACTTCTCCTTTTTACTTTATCCAATTTGAAACCCAAATAAAGGATAAGAAGGTCACCTTTAACAAAATTTGTATAATCTTAAACCTACTCTTCTTCTAAAATGAAACTAATTTAGCATAGTAAAAACATCGCTTACTTGAATTGTACACTAGCCCATAAGCTTCTTGGAAAAATTTCCAGCCCCTTACAAAGCATTTTAATTGACTTCTTATTAGTATTAGAGAATATAAAAAGATGATCATCTTAGGTAAGATGCAGAATCCCAAAATTACCTTTATCAGCATAATACATAAAAGGATATTTGTTGAACAACATATTGAGACACAATGAGGGATAATCAAAAGCAAGAATAAAAATAATAGTTGAAAGCAGGACCTTGCTTTATACCTTTAGAGGACTTAAAAAAGCTATACTTATTTCTTTTGATCAAATTGGAATAATAATTATTTTCCAAGATTATTTTAATATGAAAACAAGAGGCATTATTATAACATCTAGCCTTAAAGTATTATAAGTATTTTTAATATCCACTTTGAAAATGATATTACCATTTCTCATTACTTTCCCAAATTTAAGCATTAAGTCTTTTTCAATCAAAGCATTTTCCCCAATATACCTGCCTTTAACGAAGGCAAATTGTTGTTTGTAAATCAGTAGGTGAAGATAAGGTTGAATCCTGAAATCCACTTTCTTAGAAACAATTTTAGAAATAATAGTACAAAGACTAATGTGCCAGAAGGCATCCCAATGCATTCCCTCCTTATTTTTAGGGATTAAAACCAGATTAGTAGATTTAAAATATTTAAGTAAATCAATACTCTTAAAAGAATCCAGCAATATAAAAAGAACATCATTTTTAACTACTTCCCAAAAGCTTTTATGAAAAGCGATAGTAGAGCTAAATAGGTTGGCAATTTTACTGCTATTAATGATGTTAAGAGCATTCCTAATCTCCTCACCATTAAGAATAGCAACAGGAGAAATACTACTAGTAAAATCACAATTTTCAACAAAAAGATCGCTCTCAATCTTATCTAGTACCTTACCATCATGGTTAAAAAGATTAGTGAAATAATCATTGCCATCAGATTCAAAAAATAACAATTGAATGCAAAATGTTACCATTACTCTATTTGATCCTACTAATTACATTAATCATTCTCCTCTTTTTGATGAAAGCATAAGAATAGGAACTATTTATATCACCATCAACCATTTCATGCCCAATAGCCTTTTCGTTGTAAGATACCTCTTCCATAGCAATAGCAGTACCTAGCACATCCAAACCTACCAACAAAGAGTAATGATCAATCAAATCATTTTTGAAATCCTCTTCCAACCTTTTCTATTCTTCTCACCCAAATGCACCATAGTATGCATGTTCCCAAAAACATCCCAATTCCACTTATTAAGTATATTAAGTAGAGATTTATGTAAAACCTATAGCCTTTTGCCAGCATTGCCAGAACAATCAAAAAACTAATTTTCTTTCACATATTGAGATAATGAACTTTGCAAAGTCCACATATTAAAAAATTTGAATTGTTAAATCTTTAGTTTACTAAAAGTTTTCACACATAAAAGTAATAGAGCATGGTTAAAGAAAACAATTGGTAAATGAATCATAGGAAACAAGAAAAGAATCCTCAAAAATAATGTTAAAAACTTGTCTGTCCAATCTTTCAAAAACTTTCCCTCAATACTAGGTGAAAGGATTACCAGAGAAACCAAGATCAAAGAGACATGCATCTAACTTCACATCAAAAAAATAGGAAATCAAATTTAGAATATAAGAACAAAATCCTTTCTTTTCATCAACAAAAAGAATAACATTAAAATCTCCACAAACAATCCAAGGATAAGAAATTTTAGCTTTCGGTGTACTAAAATTACTCTACATACCCTATCAAGCAGGTTTAGTACTTTCAACATAAAAATAGTAGCGATAATAGTAAACTTATTACTACTAATCTTCATATGAATGAATTGAGAGTGATTAATAATCAACATAACATTAATTGAACTTTTCAAGAAGAACCAAATCTTGTTGTTCAAATTAGCAGAATGAGTTAAAACCTCAAAAGCATGTAATTTATCTGTCATTTTTATGATTAGCAACCAAAGGCTCTAGAATAGCAATGAATAATAACTTATTAGTACCGACAATATTTTAATATCTATTAGAAGCATTTACATCACTAATTGCCTTAATATTCTAGACAAGAAGATTAAACATTAGGAAGCAGTTTTCTTCCCTTTGTAGTCCTAGAGGAGAAAACCATCTGGTTCTCTTTACCTTTCCAAACTCTATAACTTTGCATCAAAGTGTTGACCTCACTTTTTGTTGAGGTCTAGTGTTTCTTCCTTAGAAGCCTAAGATCTAGCCATATGACTTTCCTGTTTACTATTCCTAGAGGACTATTGATGGAACCCTACCCCATTAGAAATTCTAAATTCTTTTTTACTCTTCTTGGAGTTCCACATGTTTTGTTCTAACCACTATCACTTATTAGGATGGAGTCAAACATGGGAGAGCTCAAGATGGGTCTCCATAGGACTCTCTGACCTTAGGGTTAGCCTTGGGTGGTATGATTTTGGTTAGTCTTGCACACACACACTTGAAGTCCTCATTTTCACTCACAACCTAAAATCCTTAACCTATCATGCTTAGTCTGGTTCCCCTCTCTTTTGGAAACTCATGTGGATGGCCCCTCGAACCCCTAACCCTAGGCTACGGTTTGGATAAGACCAACACATAGAGGATCTATAATGGGATCTTCCTTGGTCTCATGGCTCCATAAGAGTAGTTTTTTTATTGAAATCCTTATTAAACCCCAATTTTACCCAATAACCAATTTTGACATTTTGCCCCAAACTTTCCTAAAATTACCAATTGCCCCTGAAACCCTAAATTTTAAAAAATTACCCAAATCCTTAAATTTTATCCAAAAATAACTTCAAACCATTTCAAATCACCCAAATTGCCCAAATTATCCCAAAAGTTCCAAAATTCCCAATAAACTTTACAAAAATTACCAAAATGCCCCTAATGGCCCAAAAATTCCCAAAACCTCCCAAATCATTCCAAACATCCCCAAAACCAATCCTAACCACCCATTGGGCCCAATTTGATCAAATTGACCACTTTTTAACCAAAATCCCAACTTTACCCCTAAATGCCCAAAGTCTCCAATTTACCCCCAATTTCCACCAAATTAATTTCAAACTTTCCGAATTTCAAATTGAAATCAAATTTCATCAAGTATAAGCCCAATTAAAAACAAATTTTAGCCCAATTGAATCCAATTCCAAGCACAATTTAAAACCCCCAAATTAACCCTAAGTCAAAATCCCATCAAATTGGACTCTCTAACCTATCCAATTTTCTCAATTTTAGATTCTAAACACTTAATGAAATTCCCCTAGACCAAATTGAACCTTTAATTGAACTTGAACTAGACCCAAACCAAGCCACAATCAAATTCAAGCTAAACCCCCAATTTTGCCTTAAAGTAAAAAATCCTCCAAATTGAACTCATAGCCCTTCGATCTTCAACCCACATGAATTCTAAAAGCCTTGTGACAATTTCCTAAACTAAATTGACCATTCAATTGAGCCTACTCCAATATATAGTCGAAGCTAAACCCAAGTTCAAGCAAAATCCCAAAATTTGAACCTAAACCCTAAATCCAGTTGGATGATTTAGGGGATATCTTTCCATTTTTGGTCAAGTGACCTAAGCTTGCTCTCATTTGCTTAAACCTCCACCTTGATCACCATTAATCCTCTTTCTCCATGAGCCATCTAGCCACCTTCCCTGGCCTAGTCATCCAGCCTATTGGTCGAAAAACCCAAACTCGACAAGGCTTCCCAATGGACAAAGCTTCTAATACACCCATCCACTGTGGCCAATTCTCATTAGCTAATTGTGACACTTAGCCCTCCACATAAGCACCAATATCTAACCCTTGGATTGCTCTGCTAGCCACCATGACCATGGCTATCTAAGCCACTCCTCTCATGTCCAAAAAAAAGTTGCTGTCAATTTCTTAGGAAGAGCCTTCTAAATTGCTCACAGAGCTTTCTCTGATCTTTTTAGTTCAAACCCTAATTTTGAGCTTGAAAACTAGGGTCATTTTCTTTCATTACAAAAACCTCCACCAAGTTTCAAATTAAACCTTCCTTAAGCTACCTCAGACCAAACAAGGATGTTTCCCATCAAAACCCCTCTCTTGTGAGTACTTTAACCGACTACTAGACCAAACCCAAATCACCCTTGAATGAAATCTTTCCTAGGCTCAACTTCAGCTCAAATTAGTGCTTGAACAACATTCATGGACTCAAGGAAAAGCTCATAAAAGAACACAATCGAGGCCTCACATCTTGGGTAAAGATATAGCTCACTAACCCTAAAATTGCTCTCGGTTTCATCAATTATGAAATGAACTTATATTTCATATGCATGTAACAATATATATAGGTTCACCTTGACTAGATGAAGCTATAGAAACAAACCACATGTGATTTGGTTAAGTATTGAGTTAGATCTTAGGTCTAGAAGTTGGAATGTTCTCGGTTTAGAACATATGGGGACGATGAACGGATGTCATCCATTTTTACCTGTATTGATCCGAAAGCGAAGGAGTCAGACAGGAGATCTGTTCGTGAATAGAGGAATGTGTGACATTCTGAGGTGTGAAGCACAAAGAATCAAAAAGCATCGCGTGTGCTTTCTGAGCTGCCGTAGGATTATGTTGTTGACACACCTGAAACATATAACATTTATGTACAAATTTTTATATATATTTTTTTAGGATATTGCTTTTTATTGGAAGGTATTTGTGTGTTTTTATATAAGGTATACTTAAATGGATGAAATGATGAAAGGAGTAAAAAAAAATTGAATTTGGAGCAAAAATGAAGAAGGTGTGTAAACGAACTCTAGCGCCAAAGTGCCCAGAACTGACACTTAAGCGCCAGGAAAATAGAGAAGGCTACACCTAAGCACCGAATACCTCATGCCTACCTTGTAGAGGTAGTTATTTGAAATTTCAAATTATTTTGATGAATTTTGATGGCGTGTTTGAAGAAACTCTTGGTGAAAACGTGGATTATAGTTAATGGGCACGAAAATACATTAAAATGGCTATTGAAAGGAGACAACTCTTGGAAGATTCATTGAATGTGGAAAAATTTTTAAAGTGACACCAAATCACCTTTTAGAAAATTATGAAGCCACCCTCCTTGAGAGTACTTTCTGCTGCCCTTCTCATCAGAGAATGATTAGGATACTTTTAAAGAGAAGAAATGGAGGAGTTGTATTTGTGTTAGTAGAGAGTACTATAAGAGAAAGGAAGAGATTCAAAGGAACTTCAAGAGTATGATGGAGAGAAATTTGAGATAAGTTATTACCTTTGTAATTACATTTGGTTCTAATTTAGACTTGTTGTGTGTTTACATGATTTCTACTTTTAAACTTAAATGTTATTGTGTTTTCTCCATGAATAATGAGTAATTTTCGTTATCTTTTTCCTTAAAATGATAAGCAATTAAGTGTGTGATAGAAGTTGTGTGAAGTGTTGTTCTTTAATGACAGAAAAAGTTGTCATGATTTAATTCTTAAAATTCATTTACTTTATGATTTGGCCAATTAATATGTTAATATTTATTGTGAGAACATGTAAGATCCGAGATGGTGTTATCTCAGTCAACTAATGCTAAGAATCCCATGAGATTGTATGGATTAAAATGTAATTCATATGGTTGAGTACAAATAAATAAGTGAATAAAATTTGAAGGGTGTAGAGTTAGAGGACTTTAGAGTGACAGAAAAAGCTCCCAATCTGGTTTATTATTTCAGGTCTTGATACGAGATCCTACATTGGGGGAGAAGCAAAACTCTAGAGTAAGAATTAATATCTTCCCTACCTAGCCTATGTTCAAGACTATTTAAAATTTAAATTAGTCAATGTTCTTTAAAGCATCTCTAGTAAGGGTAAAAAATAATTTAGCTCCAATTTAGTACAAAAAAATTTAAATAGTTCCACAACATAATTTTTATACTTATTACTTATTCACGATATGGAAAAAGATATTTTATTTATATTGCTTTCATTTTATGAAAATCTAGTTAAATTTAGTTAGTTGCTTACTTTATTTTCAATTATAAAAAAAATTACCAAAAAGAATCAAACTTTCATTCCTATTATAGCATCTATAGTTTAAGTAAGAATAATTTTCAAAGTAGAATTAATTATCTAATTTCTTCTTAATAATTTGTAGTACTCACTATGAGTTCGATATTCAAGGCTTAATAAAAAGTCCTATATTACTTGATGGTGATATGTATACTTGTGTAGTATCCCAATATTTTAATGTAATAGTTGCACTCTTATTCGCTTCAGAGAAAATTTTTTGGTGTCGTTGTCAAGGAAGAAATATATAAATAAACAAAATTGAGAATATAACTACACAAACATGGTAGTTTTGTTGTAAAAGTGGGGATCATGCTTTTTTGGCGCTGTTATTGGAGAGTACAAAAAAACAATTTAGTTAAATTTTGAAGGAATTTTTAGGAAGCTAAATTTATATTTTTAAAAAGTTTTATTTAAACTTTTAGTTTTATTATAGGAATATTGTAATGTTGTTTTTATATAAGTTCTTATTTGTGTGATTTTATTTTATTTTCTAGTAACGTATGCGTAATTCAAGCTCTAAAATTCTAGTGCCCTACTATTCTGAATTAGAAAGAAGTATTAGGAAAATCAAAAAAATTAAAAATACATAAAAATAACAAAAATTTCAAGAAATGGCAAACCAAAACAATCAAAATACAGAAAATTCATCAAGAATTTAAACCTTTAAGAGATTATGCAAACCCTACAGTAGATGAACTTCATTGTAGTATTCAAAAATGTGTTTTAGTGGCAAATAAATTTGAACTAAAACATGCTATTAGTCAAATGATATCCAATAATTCGTTTGGGGGAGCACCAACTAAAGATCCAAATTTACAACTTGCCAACTTTTTTAGAATTGTGTGCTACATTTAAATATGATGGTGTTTCTGATTATGTTATTAGACTTAGACATTTTCCATTCTCACTGAGGGATAAGGTTAAAAGATATTTAAATTTGTTACCACCTGGATCTATTAGAACTTGGTGTGATTTAGCGCAGAAATTCCTTGCTAAATATTTTCTGCCATAAAAAACTACTAAGCTTAGAAATGATATTACATATTTTTTTTAGTTTGAAGGGGAATCTATTTATGAAGCGTGAAGAAAATTTAAAGAACTAATGAGAAAGTGTCCACACCATGTTGTACGAGATTGGCTAATAATTCAAACCTTTTACAATAAATTAGTTGGATCTCTTAGATCTATTATTAATGCCGTCGCTGGTGGTTCATTAATGTTAAAACCATTTCATGATGGATATGCTTTAATTGAAGAGATAGCTACCAAAAATTTTTAGTGGCCTTCTGAGACGGTAAATCCTAAGAAAATAGCCAATATTCATGAATCGATGCTTTTGCAATTTTAGCAAATCGAGTTGCTACAATTTCAAGGTAGACCAATTAGGAATAATTTTTTCTTAACCAATTTCAATGATTGAAGGGAATTCATTATGCCAAATGGTAGATTCTCAAAAATTATTATAAACTTTGAATGTTATAAATAATAAGCTAAATAACCCATATTCAAGCTATTAGAACCCCAGGTTATAAAAAATCCTAACTTTAACTGGAATAATATTAATTCGGCTAGTAATAATTAGCAACGTTGGAACAACCAAGTAAACCCATTGGGAAATTGGGAAAATCAAGGTAATAATAATTATAGACTTGCTAACTTCCAGGTTTTAACAATAATCCAAAATAAAGGAGAAAAAGCTGTCTATAGAAGAAGTGGTGTTACAAATAGGAAATCAGTTACAAAGTCAAGGTGTTGCAATTAAAAATATTTAGAATCAAATGAGATAAACAACCAATTAATTAAGTAATAGATCCCATGGAACACTTTCTATTAATACAAAATTAAATTCAAAAGGCTGGAATAAAGAGCAAGTAAAACCTGTTCAACTTAGAAGTGGAAGAGAGGTGGAAGGTAGAGTTCAAAAAGCGATTTAAGTAGAGAGAGAATAAATTAAAGATCCTGAAGAGGGTGCTCCAAAAGGTTTAGAGAGGTTTATTTATCTACTAAAAATTTATTTGGTTAAACCACCACCTCGATTTCATTTGAGACTTTGTCAACAAAAGTTGGATAAACAATTTTTAAAATTTATGCAAATCCTTAAAAAGCTTACGATTAATATTTCATTTGCTAAAACCTTAGAACAAATGCAAAGCTATGTGAAGTTTTTGAAGGATATTCTTAAGAGAAAAAGGAAGTTCAAAGATTACGAGACTGTTACAATTAGTGAAGAGTACAATGCTATAATTCAAAAAAAGCTTTCAAAAAAGTTTAAGGATCTTAGTAGCTTCATAATTCCATGTGCAATAGGAGACACATTTTATGAGGAAGCTTTATGTGATTTAGGTGCAAGCATTAACCTTATGTCATTATCAATATTTTAAATATTGGGATTGAAAGAAATATCCCCTACTATTATAACTTTGCAGTTACTAGATCGTTCAATAACATATCCTAAGGGAGTTATAGAAGATGTTTTAGTGAAAATGGATTAATTTAACTTTCCTATTGATTTCATTGTGCTAGATATGGAGGAAGATAAAAAGGTACCTATCATGTTGGGAGACCTTTCCTAGCTACAAAAAGAGGAATGAAAGATGTGCAGAAAGGGGAAGTAAAAATGCTTTTCAATGATCAAACAGTTACTTTTATTATTTCAAAATCAATGAAGTATCCCACAAAAAAGTAAATATATTGAATGTTATATAATGGATGTAATAAGATATCTGAGTGAATATCATTTCAAAAAACTTTTGAAGAGAAATACGAAATTAAAGAGTTGGAACATGAGCAAGAAGAAGAATTAGAACAATCTGATGATATTTATAAGGAAGATTCAAATTATTTTCGAGAAAGCTTTGGAGTTTTGGACATGAAAAAAAGGATAAATGTTTTTGTCCATCGATTGAAAAACCTCTTGAACTTGAATTGAAGTTACTTCCTAAACATTTAAAAGATGACTTTCTAGGTGATTCCTCAACATTAAAAGTTATAATTTCCTTAAATTTAACTTTTAAAAGAAGAAAAGAGTTTAATGAAAATTTTGAAGAATTATAAGAAAGCCTTTGGATGGACAACTGCTGATATTAAAGGAATCGGTCCTTTAATTTGTATGCATAAAATTCATATAGAAGAAAACTGCTAACCCAAGGCTAATCTTCAAAGTAGATTGAATTATGTTATGAAAGAAATTGTTATGAAAGAAATTTTAAAGTTTTTAGATTCTAGAATTATCTACCTTATTTCAGATACTTCATGGGTTAGTCCAATTCACTGTGTTCTTAAGAAATGAGGAGTGACTATGACTATTAATGAACATAACGAGTTAATACCAACAAGATAAGTCACAAGGTGGAGAATATGCATTGATTATAGAATATTAAATCTCACCACTAGGAAAGATCATTTTCCACTACCCTTGCTAGATCAACTGTTGGATAGACTAGCTTGGCACAAATACACTTATTTTCTGGATGGATATACTAGTTATCACCATATAAAAATAGCTCCTGAGGATCAAGAGAAAACAACTTTTACCAGTCCTTGTGGTGCATTTTCTTCTAGAAGAATGCCCTTTGGTTTATGTAATACCCATAGTACATTTAAAAGATGTATGATGACTATTTTCTGTGATTTAATTAAAAAAGGAATTGAAGTTTTTATGGATAAATTTTCAGTGTTCTGAACTTCATTTGAATCATGTTTAGAACAATTACCAAAAGTTCTTGAGCACTGTGAAAGGAACAAATTTAGTCCTTAATTTGGAAAAATGTCAATTTATGATAATAGAAGGAATTATTTTAGAACATGGTATGAAAGTAGATCATGCAAAAAATCCAGTGATTGGTAATTTACCTCAACCTACAATTGTGAGGGAAATTAGGAGTTTTTTAGGACATGTTGGATTCTATAGACAATATATTAAAGACCTTAAAAATTACTAATCATCTATGCAATTTACTGAAAAAAGATGTAATATTTAGCTTTCATAAGGAGCGCCTAAAAGCTTTTGAGCTATTAAAAGAAAAAAATAGTCACTACACCAATAATTGTTTCACCAGATTGGGAAAAATATTTTGAATTATTATGTGATGCAAGTGATTATGCTATTGGATCTATTTTAAAATAAAACATGATAAAATTTTTGAAGTAATTTACTATGATAGTGGAACTCTTAATGAAGCTCAAACTACTTATACCATAATTGTGAAAGAGTTATTAGCAATTGTATATGCTTTTCATAAATTCAGATCATATTTTGTTGGAACAAAATGTGTTGTGCATATTGATCATTCTGCTATTAAATATTTAATGAAAAAAAGGATGCAAAGCCAAGACTAATAAGATGGATTCTTCTTATGCAAGAATTTGACTTGAAATAGTTAATAGTAAGGGAGATGATAATCAAATTGCTGATCATCTTTCCAGACATTAATTAGAAGAATGAATCTGTTTTGAAAAAAAAAATAATGAACATCTTCTAGATGAAGAATTGTTCAATTTTAGTGAGTGGTGTTCAATGATATACCAACATTGTGAACTTTATTGTTAGTGATATTATACTATATGGTCTAACATACCAACAAAAGAGGAAAATTTTATCTTAAGCTAAGAATTATTTTTAGAATGAATTTTTATATAAACAAGGAAAGGATCTAATTATTTGAAGATGTGTACCTTTAGAAGAAACTTATGAAATCATCCAAAAATGTCATAATTATGATTTTAGGGGATAGTTTAGTGTTGATAAAACAACAGACAAAAATTTTGCAATATGGATTTCATTGCCCTACAATCTTTAGAGATCTTAATGCTTATATCAAAATTTGTGATCTAAGTTAACGTGTATGCAATATTTCTAAGAGAAATGAGATGCCCCTTAATTATATGATGCAAGTCAAGATATTTGATGTTTGGGGATTAAATTTCATGGGTCCATTATAGCATCTTTCATAAATTTATACATATAGTTAACAGTAGACTATGTATCTAAATAGATATAAGCTGTGGCTTTACCTCGATGTGATGCTCAAAGTGTTTCAAAGTCTTTAAGAACAAACATATTTTGTAGATATGAGATGCCGAGAGTGATCAAATTTGACGGGGAAGTTATTTTAAAAATGCAATAATGAAGAAATTATTAAAGAAATATCATATAAGCCATCAAATTACTACTACTTATCATCCTTAGATAAGTCGTTTGGTTGAATTATCTAACCATGTAATTAAAATAATTTTTGAAAAATCTGTGAAGCCAATAAAAATGGATTACTCAGTCAAACTTGATTATGCTTTGTGGGATTATAAGACTGCATATAGAACTTCTATAGGAATGTCCCCATATAAGCTAATATTTGAGAAAACTTATCATTTACTAGTTGAAATTGAGCATAAAGCATTTTGGGTTATTAAGTAATGGAATTATAATTTAAGGGATGCTAGTGAGAAAAGACTATTACAAATAAATGAGCTTGAAGAGATAAGGAATGAGTCTTATGAGAGTGCTAAAATTTATAAAGAAAAGATGAAGTGGCATGATCAGAGGATGTTTTGAGCTAGGGCAACAAGTTTTGCTATATAATGCAAGATTAAAATTATTTATAGGAAAACTTGAGTCTAGGTTGAACGACCCATTTTTTGTGATAAAACCTTGTCCTTATCGAGTTGTGAATATCAAAGATCATAAAACTGAGAAAATATTCAAAGTGAATGGTCACAGACTAAAACCATATCATTTGGGGGATCAACTTAAATTAAATGATCTTATGTTGTTGGGTCAACCAGAATGAGCACTAGTTATGTCGGGCTGACGACGAGGCAACACATAATTATTAGTGTGTATCTATTTTAAGTGTTATGTTTTTGTGTTTCATTAAGAAAATGTGTTAGTATTTTTGAATATATAATGATATAATGATGATTCTAAAACCTTAATTGATGAGTTAGACATGTTAGAATGTATATTTGGATGTTAAGCAGACATGTGCTAATTAAGCAATGGCGCTTAAGTGCCAACACTAAGCGCTTAAGTGCAGGAGTTAATTAAACATGCATAATTAAGTTTCTAGAAGGATTAAACGTGGCTTACTGGTTTGTGAACGTGTGTAAAGGGTCTAGGCTTCATTCAAGGCCTATAATTAGCATGGAATGAAAAGAATTCTCACCCCACTTCAAATTTTCATCCTAAAGTCTAAGTGAAGAGTAATTTACAAAAATATCTTCTTGGGAGATTGAAATGAAGAAGAAAAAAAAAGCCACAAAGAAAAGTTCATTAGTCAAAGTGCGAAACAGTTATACAACGGATTTCAAGCCGTTAATATAGAAGGAATAGCAGAGAAGATAACAAAGATTTAGGCCGATGTGGATTCAATTGAAGCAAAAGTGAATGATACTAATGCAAATTTGGAGCATAGTGGATGGCAACTTAAAATGCAATTAAGCCATACAACTTTTATAGAAGAAGCAGATAAGGCGTTGTACTTGAAAAACAAATGGATTGTAGAAGAATCCACTAGAGTTCTTCACCACCATCCATTCTATTATATCTATATTTTGAATGCCCCAGGAGAAACAATTGAAATGCCAAAATATGTTCCACCAGGAAGAGAATGGAATTACATTCTAGAGTCTAGTTGTTTCTTTGATGTTAGTGTTTGTTTGTTTTAGGTGCCTTGATGTTAATGTTAAGTTTATTTTAGGTGTTTTTATGTTAAGTTTGTTAAGTATTTGAAGTATGTGTTTAGGAGTTATATCATCCAAGACTCTTTTGATTGAGAAATAATGTGTCAAGGGTGTTTTCATTTGTTTGTGAAATCAATGAAAGTATTTGTTTGTGTGTAAAATTTTGTGTCATTTTATGTTGAATCAAATTTTTGAATAATGTTGAATTTTGAGAAAGAGGAGAACTGTAGGGGAAGAAAATGGTTATTAAGATTTATAAGACCATTTAGGTGTAGTTGACTTGGGCTAGATGTGCATTTCACTTAAAATAAAAAAATATCAAAATTTGTGCACTGGCGTGTAAACGCCAAAACACCGCACTTAAGCGTCAGCTACCTGAGAGGTAGGCACCTAAGAGCCAAACCAGTCATGCATAAGTGCTGGTTCACTTAAACTTTTTCGTGAATGGTTAAAGCTGAACATTTAAGCCAAAAAATGCCATTTCTTCCCCGACCGTCATCTTATTCCTAGAGAGTTCACTATTTTGGGACCTAGGGCTCCTCAAAATTGAAGATTTCTTGGTGGAATTAAGTAAAATTTGCTAGTTTTCATCATCTCAAGGTGAGTGCTTCACTTCTATGTAAAATATTTTATTTTCACCATATATTTGAGTACATTGGGTATTTATCCAAAAATCACTATTGATGGTGAAATTTTAAGAAAAATTTATGGAAAATGCTTGGAAATGATTGTTTGAGCTGTTGGAAGTTAAGTTTATTAATTTAAACTTGAGCTTAGATTTTATTGTGCATTTTATGTGAACTTTAGAAATGGTAAAAAAACTGAAGAGGAGCAAGGGGAACACTAATTTTGATTACAGTAAATTTGTTAGTTTGAAAGCTTGGGATAGATATATAGAAGCGATGCAATCAAGAAAATTGATTCTTGGGCGGTGTTTCAAAAAATTCGGGCGAAGCAGTTTAAGATTTAATAGTTCACCGAAAGTGGGACCGATTCTGTTGTTTTTTTGTTTCAGCGGTAATTTCTATGGTTGGGAGTTCTATGCTAATCTTTTTAAGGCAAAGGAAGTTCAAGTCATGGTGAAAGGAAAATCAGTAGCTTTTTCACATTAGGTAATAAATTTGTTTTACCAGCTACCCCCTAGTGTGCTGTGTTTTTATTCAAATTATAATCCCGCTGAGGAGGAGTTAGATGAGATTATATCTTCATTGATTGCGTGAAGAGGATTATGGAAAATAAAAATTGATATGAGAGTGAATTTTCTTGCGTCAAAGTTTGACGCTACGCCAAAAGTGTGGTACTATTTTATTTCAACTCTTTTACTCCTTAAAAATAATCTCAGCGGAGTTACAAGAGAAAGAGCCACTCTGAACTATTATATTCAATAGTTTATGGTGAGTGATATTGGATCTTTAATGTATTGGATGATCATTAGTTCTGCTACAAATGCCACTACTACAAGTTTGGGATTCACTCCTTAATCTTTTTTTTATGTGAGTATGCTAGTGTGAGAGTTAATAGTTGGGAGGAGATTCTATAGCCACTAAAGCCTATCACAAGTATCAATGTGAAGTCTTATTCAAAACATTCTATATTTGGATGGAGGGGAGGATTTTCAAGAAGTTCTGGTTCTTCTACATCTCGTGCTTATACTTCATGAGCATCTACACCACAAGGTGAGTCTACTAGTTCTAAATTGGAGGCACAATTATTGCAAAGGATGTTAGACAACATCAATTATACTGTGGATAAGGTAATAAACTTAGAGAAATATGTAGGACATATTGATTGTTACATGAGGAGACATAGTAATTATGAAGAAAAATATCACACGTCTTGCCTTATCAAAGGTGACCAAAGTGAGGTATTTCCTTCGTATCCATAATAACCCTTCATATGAGCCTACGAGTTTTTGAGATAGTGTTGATAATGATGAGGAGGAGGTGGATTGATTTGAATAATTTATTTTTAAATTATGAACATTATGTGTCATAGTTGTATTTAACTGCTACTCTGTTATGCCTTGTAATAGTTTAGACCACTGCTATTTTTTGTGTTAGATACTGTTATGATGGATATGTGCTCTTGTGAGTAGTTATAATTTGTTTTTGTGGTAGTAATTGTGTGAACAGTGTTGTTTAGTATATTTTTTTGTTTTTTGTAGAACTTATTCCATAGATATTAGGAAGGTTTAGAATATTACTTTCACTTAAGAACTTCATGTTTAAATTTTCAATTTACTACCACATATTTTTTTTTTTGCAGTTATGAATTTATGTTAGTGTGTGTTTATTTGCCTTTATGTTATCCCCCACTGCATAGATGTCTAGTGAATCTCATATATGTTAAAATTAAGTTAAAATTTGATCAATTAATCTTTACCCCTATTTTTAATTTTAGTACTTATATATTTAGGGTAAAGATCGACTTTTTTTTTTGTAATTGACAAATACAAGAATTTGATGACGCTAATAGAAGATTTAATTTCCAGAAACTGTGTCCAAAGTCTTGATCACAACTTTATAGATGTGTGTGATTTGGTTAAGATGTATAATTATAATATTCAATAATGTTAAAGTCGAATTTGTCAATGCAAGTATACATATCGTTCAAGTAATATAGGGCTCTGATGGAGTCCTAGATATCAATCCCATAGGGAATTGTTTAGAATTACAGACTAAGACTTTAGAAAAGCAAGACTTTAATCACAACAACGACGTTCAATATGCTTATCTGTCACTAATAGGCAATTGAAATAAATAGATAATTTTAATAACTAATAAGTAACTAATGATAAAAAGTAGGGCGTAATTGTGATATTCAATATATAAGAAAGCATCCTTCTCCTTTTCAAGAAATTATAGTGAATGAATAAAATGAATTAGTTCAATTTATATTGTGCCAAATAGGAGCACCTATTCTTTACCCTTTGGTCCTGACATAAAGAACATTGACTAATCCTACGCTTGTTTACTGACTATTCTTTACCCTTTGGTCCAGGCATAAAAAACATTGACTAATCCTACACTTGTTTACTGAATCTGCGATATTCTTTACCCTTTCGTCCAGGCATAAAGAACATTGACTAATCCTATGCTTGGTTACTGATTCTGCGGCTAGGCTGAGAGGATACCAACTCTCACTTTGGAGATCCAACGTTCCCCTCACCTGAGGGCTAACATCTACACATCAGCACCCAAACAATAGGACCGAATTGGGGATTTTAGTTTGTCACTCTAAAATCTCCAATTCTTCGCCCGATAATAATATTTCCCTATTTATTTGCACCCAGGGACCTCCCTGAATCTTGGATGTAATCTTCACTTTAGTTGTAAAACTCAACATATTTTAACGAATACCTCCCTGAATCTTGGATGTAATCTTCACTTTAGTTGTAAAACTCAACATATTTTAAAAAATTCTCTCTGAATCTTGGATGTAATCTTCACTTTAGTTGTAAAACTCAACATATTTTAACAAATTATTTTAATCTTGGATGTAATCTTCACTTTAGTTGTAAAACTCAACATATTTTAACAAATCAATTCAATCACCAAGTTTACGCCTGATAATTTTATTTCCCTATTTATTTGCACCCAACTTTCAAGGACTTTGACCTCCCCACCCGATAATAATATTTCCCTATTTATTTGCACCCAACTTCCAAGGGCTTTGACCTCCCTGAATCTGATAATATTATTTCCCTATTTATTTGCACCCAACCCTTAGAATGTAACCTTTCACTTTAGTTGTAAAACTCAACATATTTTAACAAATCAATTGTTTAGATTGAAAGTAAATTAAGATCAAAGTGAAAATATCATCACAATTTCTTAAACATTTTCATGGCTTCACCAATTCAAATCACCATTTCACAAATCTTGAGGCAACGAGAAAGACAGAGAAAACTACTCAGAACTCATCGGGAAAGCACAACAAAACTCAAAATTCATATATAAAATCAAAGTCATACAAAATATAACAAGTAAATAACTTATCTATAAATTTCTCCTCAAGAACACTCCTCTAAGTTCCTCTGAATCTCTTCCTTTCTTTACAACATACGAAATTCATCTTCAAAGTAGCAAGGAGAAAGAAATCTCTCACTTTCCCTCCACTCTTACAATTTCTCNGATCAAATTCATACAAATTACAACAAGTAAATAACTTATCTTTAATTTCTCCCAAGAACACTCCTTGAAGTTCCTCTGAATCTCTTCCTTTCTTTACAGCACACAGAATTACTCTTCAAACTAGCAAGGAGGAAGAAATCTCTCACTTTCCCTCCACTCTTACAATCTCTCAAAGAATTTCTCATAGTTGTTANATGAGGAAAGCACAACAAAACTCAAAATTCATATATAAAATCAAAGCCGTACAAACAATAACAAGTAAATTACTTATCTCTAACTTTCTCCCTAAGAATACTCTTTGAAGTTCCTCTGAATCTCTTCCTTCTTTACAGCACACAAAATTCCTCTTCAAAGTAGCAAGGAAGAAGAAATCTCTCACTTTCCCTCCACTCTTNTGAAATTCATATATAAAAGCAAAGTCATACAAACTACAAAAATAAATAAATTTATCTCTAATTTCTCCCCAAGAAAACTCCTCGAAGCTCCTCTGAATCTCTTCCTTTCTTTACAGCACACAGAATTCCTCTTTGAAGCGGCAAGAAGGAAGAAATCTCTCACTTTCCCTCCATAGTTACAATCTCTCAAGGAATACCTCACAATTTAGACTTTCTACACTTTTTCACACTTCAAATTCTAGCCTCTTCTCCTCTAAGAACCTCTACTGTCTTCTCAATTTTTGGCCAAAATCTTCTCTTAAAGTTGTGGATGATGAGCTTTCCCAAGAGTTGCCTAAGCATTCCTTCAAAATTTGTCCTCATACAAAGCCTAATTGGAAATAACCGTCGAGGGCACTGTCGACGGACCTTCTTAATGAATTAATTCTGGAGTCTTAGGAAAATCTCATTGTCGGCTGGGGCNTCATCACAATTACACGCTCTAGCAAGCTCTCTACACTCTAATGGAACCTATCTAACCTCCAGGACTCTTCTATTTTTGGCCAAAACCTTCTCTTTAAAGATGTGGATGAGTTTTCCCAAGAGTTTCTTATGCACCTCTCCAAAATCTGGCCTTATCCATTGTACAGGTACACATAACTATCAATCCCGCCGTCGGTGGCCTTCTAGAGATTTTTTGCTCAAGCCTAGGGAAAATCTCGCAGCCGTCGGCGCCCTAGTACAATTCTCCACATTTTGGTCCTTTTTGCTCCAAATTCGCTCCTTTTTGCATCTTTTTGCTCTATTGACCTTAATTCATCATTCCCTCTGCAAGAAAATACCTTTTTTTAAAGTGCAATATCATTAAAAACAGTATAAAAGAGATACAAAAATCTCAATCTATTTTACTTTGGTCAAAATCCCCCAAACCTAACTATTACTTGTCCTCGAGTAATTTTAGTACTATTTAAAAGTTATGATCTACTGCAGTAATATTTTAAATCAGAAATACTATAAGTTTGATTTAGATAAATATCATAGTGAGATTTTCAGAAAAAATTTAAGTAAATTGAAAAACTCTATAGCTATCAGATTATCTAGTCATCGAGTTTTAAGAGTTATGGTTTTCTATTTATTTCAAGAATGACTATAGATTGCAATACTAAGTCACTTAGAATATCCAAAAGATAAGAATTTCATGAGAACTCTATTAGTAAAAAGATCTTCTATAAATAAAAGTTCAGAAATGTATTCAAGCTTTCCCTTTAGGTAGGTCCAGTGAAGCCAATTTTTGATTAGGCATCTCCTCAAGCTTCTCCTCACTTTCANTTTTCCTTTTCTTTTCTCTTTTTCATTTGGATTGCTTTCAATCCTTTCTTTTTCCTTTTTCAAGTGAGGATNTTTTTTCTCTTTCGTTCTTTTCTCTTTTTCATTTGGATTACTTTCAATCCTATGATTTTTCTTTTCTTTTCTGAGATTGTTGTCAATCCTTTCTTTTTCTTTTTCAAGTGAGGATTACTATATCTGGATAGCCTTCAATGATTNTTTCATGGATTGTTGTCAATTATTTCTTTTTTCCTTTTTCAAGTGAGGATTACTATATCTGAATAGCCTTTAATGATTTTGAACATCACCTTTCTTTCCCTAAATTTGAAACTCAAAGCATTTCTGTCTCAAATGAACCTTATACGTATTTCATAGCTTTTACATCATTAAGATCCAATCTTTTCTTCTCAATTGAAATTCTAGATTCTTAATACTTTAAAATATAGTTTCCTTTNCAATGATTTAGAACTTCACTTTTCTTTCCCTAAATTTGAAACTCAAAGCATTTCTTACCTTATAAATATTTCATAGCTTTCAAATCATTGAATCCCAATCTTTTCTTCTCAAATGAATTTCTAGATTCTTAATACTTTAAAATATAGTTTCCTTTTCTTTCAATAGTTAACTATAATCTTCTTCTCTTATACTAAATATCTTAAGTTACAAAATTAATTTTCATTACAAAGATATTTCTTTAAATCTACCATAATATTTAAATAGTTACAAAAATATAGTTACCTGAATTAAATTTACTACATAAAATGATNCTTAATCTACAAAATTAATTTTCATTACAAAAATATTCTTTTAAATCTACCATAATATTTAAATAGTTACAAAAATATAGTCTTTGAATTAAATTCACTAAATAAAATCATATTAATAATCTTTAAAAATATTAAATTGAGAACATTTAATAGTTAATCTTTTTCTTTCCTCCCCCAAACTTAAATTTTTCAATATTTTGCAATTAATTCTATAAAATGTAGCAAGAAGAAAAAGTAATTGAATCTACTAACTACTGCAACATCCTATCAAATTTATATGCATGCATAATCAAGATAGAATGACAACAAGAGTAAGTAAATTAAGCCTAAAACATGCTTGCAATAATATTAAACTAAAATGAAGTTTATTCAATTTAAAATTTCATTTTTCTTCGTACTCCCAAACTTGATTTTTAGCATGTATAACATTTAGTGCAGAAAATATAAGTAGGAAGAAAAATAGTTTANAATCATTGAATCCCAATCTTTTCTTCTCAAATGAATTTCTAGATTCTTAATACTTTAAAATATAGTTTCCTTTTCTTTCAATAGTTAACTATAATCTTCTTCTCTTATACTAAATATCTTAAGTTACAAAATTAATTTTCATTACAAAGATATTTCTTTAAATCTACCATAATATTTAAATAGTTACAAAAATATAGTTACCTGAATTAAAATTTTTCTTTAAATCTACCATAATATTTAAATAGTTACAAAAATATAGTTACCTGAATTAAATTCCAAATAAAATCATATTAATAATTTTTGAAAATATTGAAATAGAGGACATCTAATAGTTAATCTAATCTACAAAATTAATTTTCATTACAAAAATATTCTTTTAAATCTACCATAATATTTAAATAGTTACAAAAATATAGTTACCTGAATTAAATTTACTACTCAATATTAATAATTTTGAAAAATATTTAAATTGAGAACATATAATACTAATCTTTTTCTTCCCGATATAAATAATTTTTGAAAATTTTGAAATAAAGGACATCTAATAGTTAATCTTTTTCTTCCCTCCCCCAAACTTTAATTTTTTTTAAATATGAAATAAAGGTGGAAAGAAAATACTATAAATATAAATCTTACCTCAGTATTGTAGGCATCTTTATCATTCTGAAATTTCTGCAGGCCTTATCAAATTTTTACTTCATCTGGTCTGTAATATTAGGAGCTTTCTACACACATAAATCATTAGAAGAATTTTTGGGAAATGAAATTTTGAAATAAGTATAAAAGTGAAACAAACATACAACATTTCCTAATATAATTACAATGCTAAACAAAAGACACAAAAACTAAAATGAAAATAAATATCACATCACATTACAATCCATAAAGTACTGAGCAAAATTTATAACTTACACATGCACATTTTTACTATCAGATTAAACATTTACAACCATAAAAAAATAAAATCATTCAAGTACAACGAAATAATAAAAATGAAAGTCCAAATACATAAACATCCAGTTCTATTACAAACAGACTACAGAAAATAAAAATACAAACATAAGTATATCAATTTCATTCTAAATATCAAAATCCCAAGCTATTTCATTGTTGCCTTGATCATCAGGTGGATTGGGTTGATACTGAGTATATCGGGGCATTCAAGAAATGTACCATCAGGCTTTCCTCTGTATTGTCGGGCCTGAGTGTAATAATAAGCAATCTCAAAATCGGAATGCCTCTGTAGGTACTCACTATCATAATCATGTTGGCGTTCTAAACCTACAATCCTTTCGTTTATTAAATATATTCTCTTCCTTTGTAAGGTCAACTCATTCATGAAATCTATTAAGGTAGGGGAGCTAGAAGGAGGGGGAGGGTCATAACTTGTAGAGGGGACATCTCTACTGGTAGAAGGTTCCTGACTCCTACTTCCAGTTGTCCATTTCTCATGGGATACAAAAGTCTTCAAATTAGATTTACTAATGGGTTTCATAGGGTAAACCCATTCTTCCTCTCTAGCTTCCACAAAAGTTGGCAAAGTGTATAAATAAGTCCAAGATGTCCTAGACTTCCACTAGTCTCACTTCTTGCGGTAGTCAATATATTCTTGACAATAATTCTCCCCACATTTATAGTTTTATTATTCTGAATATAGAAATTCAGAATAGCTCTATCTCTATTTACCTCACTATGGTGATAAGTCGGTAACATAGTAGAGGAAATGAAATAGTGCCACGCCTTAGAGGTGGCATTTAACATTGAAGCAGAAAAGTTTACCCATTCTCGCTGCTTTATCTTCTACGTTCCTTTCCCATCAGTGAGATAGTTAATCACATCATTGAAGGGGCCTTCCATCATATTAAACGATTCATAATGGAAGTTGTAAGAATCTGGGACATCGTAGAAAGTGTTAATGCGAGCAGCGGTAAATTCCACAGGAAATCCACACACTTGTACTATTCCGTCTTCAGAATAAATCACATTAGCATACCACATTTGCGTCGGCTTTATTGGTGGTGTAACAAAAGTTTCCCACCTTCACTCGGCAATAACCTGTTCAATTTTTCTTTCCGGACTCTCAAAAACTCGATCTTGTATACACTTTTTTCCTTTAAGTATTGAAGTAAATCGAGTTTGAGTCATCACATTAACGAAGCGTGAATCTTCGAACTCAACTCTTCTCTTTTGATGTGGAGCCATTTTTAATCTAATCAAATCAAGTAAAAATTCCAAAAATTACTTCTAATATGTATATCATGGCTTTCGATGGTAATTCAAAGAGTTCAACATTAAGATCCATGAATTTCTTCCAAGATTTTCTTAACATTTTCAAATTTTTGGGTTTCCTCAATGTGGAAGAAATACATGGTGAAGATCAAATATTTTTAACTTGGAGTGAAGCTCTTACCTAGAGAAGATCAAATCCGGTGTCAAAAAGCCTTGAAATTGTCTCCCAATCAAAGGTTTACAAAGCACTAATTCGAAAATGGTGTTTTTAAGAGGAAGGGGATGATGAATAGTGGCGGTTGACCGGTCAAAATCATGGCTAAAGATGTATTTTTGGGATCTCGCTGACGACATGTCGATGGCATCATTAGCGCGCTCTATTTTGTTTTTGAACCTAGGTCTCAGGAAATTCCCACCGTCGGCGGCGTCGAGGGCGCCGTCGGCAGCATCGAGGGAGTCGTCGGCAGGCTCTATTGATTATGTCCAAATTTTGTATTTTTGCGATTTTGATCAATTCTAAGCCTAAACGATATTTGTTTAATCTTTATAAATATAATTTTGAATAGTTAATTGATGTACTTAACACATACAAACTTTCACAAAACATAACATCACATTTATATATAAATTCCAAGAGGTACAACATGTGTTACATAACACACCTAAGTTTTGTATTTTCTCAATCTCAATACATAAATTCAGCGTCGCAATCCAAACCACAACACTCAAAACATTGAAAACAAAACATCCTATGCTTAGTCTCAACTATACAGAGATCTATAAGCATAATTTTAAAACAAAGCAAACATAAAGTTCAAATCTAAACACACATAAACATAAATGTAGCATAGTAACTCTACTACTCGTCAGATTCTGTGCTCGTTTCACCTCTGATATCACCCATTGATTGCACATGAACGAAGAGGTTGTAGAAGGGTCGGAAAGGAAATTCTTCAATTGAGTCCTCCTCAATTAATTTCATCCTCTTCATCAGTCGTATCAAGCTATCTTCTAAATGTCCAGAGTGATCGAAATGTTCGTTCATCCTCCAGTCTAGATGATTAAAGAAATCAGAGATATTATTGACTCTATTCATCACATTTTGTACCTCTTTTTCCAATTTCTTGATTCCAAGCAGGTTCACCAAAGACTTATCTGGAACTAAGGGTTAAACTGGCAGTGAATTCTGAGATGATTGATCAACTATCATGGCCATGTCATTTTCATCTTCAAAAAACTGGGAATCTCTTAGTTGGGTCCAAAGGATTCCAAGGTAGCAGTACCTTTTCCCAATTTTCATAGGACACTTGGAACTGATTGCAAAGTGAAGGAATCTCTCAGTTGGATCCAAAGGCTTCCAAGGTAGCAATACCTTTTCCCAATTTTTGTAGGCCTTCCAAGGTAGCAGTACCTTTTCCCAATTTTTATAGGACACTTGGAACTGATTACAAAGTGAGAAAATCGTGGAGGGGTGTCCAAGCCCATAAGTATTTACTATAATGGCCATGTCATTTTCATCTTCAAAAACTGGGAATCTCTCAGTTGGGTCCAAAGGCAGTGAATTCTGAGATGATTGATCAACTATCATGACCATGTCATTTTCATCTTCAAATGATGGGAATCTTTCAGTTGGATATTTACTATAATGGCCATGTCATTTTCATCTTCAAAAACTGGGAATCTCTCAGTTGGGTCCAAAGTTTCCATGGTAGCAGTTCATTTTCCCAGTTTTCATAGCATACTTGAGACTAACTGCAAAGTGAGAAAATTGTGGAAGGGTGTCCAAGCCCATAAGTTGATCCGTGAACGATCAGGGCCTAAGACTGACTTCACAATTATTGAACCAATATCAATCAGCAGTCCCCTTTGGATGCAGTAATTCAGAATGACACTATCTTTAGAAACCTTACCAACCTTCATTATCGGTAATAGTTTTGCAGAAATGAAGAAGTGCCAGTGTTTAGAGACGAGATTCAAAAGTGTTGAAGAAAAACTAACATACCCATTCTCTCGTGTTTCCCAATACTGGTAAATTTCATTCATCTGATTTCTTGTTTGGACGAAATTAGAATAATGGCAAACAGGAACATTCTCTATCATATATAACTCATTGATCCATGCAGGAGTGAAAGTAATCCATCTTACATAAACAATTCCTTGGTTAATTCCATGTAAATTTGCGTAAAATTCTTTTACCACATGAACTTCCACTGCGGCAGTAGTGTAGCACAACACTTCCCATCCTCGCCGCACTATCGTTTCTTCAATATCCATCTTAGGGTTATTAAATCTACGATTCACGAATCCTCGTTCTTTGATTAATCTTTTCTTCGTCAGCAACCTGTTGAAAATTCCCTGTGCTTCCGCACTAATGAACTTTCGCTGATTGAAAACTCGCATTCTAGGATTATTAGGGGAATTAGACGCCATAGGAAAGAAATTGACAGAGTTTTATTTCATTCTTGGGGGGAAAATATGAACTAGAGTTCAAATTTTAAAGTTTAAAAAGACTATTCCTACCCCAAAACCGTCAAAAACCGCCATTCGAACATAAGAAACCGTCATTTTACCGGTCTCGCCGTTGGTAGGGTTGATGGCGCCATCGGCGCGCTTTGTATTAATTTTGTCTGGACTCTCGGGAAAAGCCGCAGTCGGCGCCGTCAAGGGTGTCGTCGGCGCCTAAGGGAAAATTTTCACAGTTTCACTCTGGTCCGAATACGTTTCAATTTTTCTTTATGGATCCAATTTTTAAGATGTTTAAAGGGTAAATAAAAGTAGTAGAGCTTAGTGCTACTATAAACTAGCAATAAATTTAAAAAACAACTACTATAGTTGTGAATAAAGCAAGAATAAATAAGGGTTGCCTCCTATGAAGCTCTTGGTTTAACGTCGTCAGCCCGACCTATTCAGGTGTTATTCAGGTTGACTGATCATTAAACACTTGGTTTAACGTTGTCAGCCCGACCTATTCAGGTGTTAAATCGACTGATCATTAAAACCTCTTTAAAATTTGGTCTATTACCCTCATAATAAGGTTTTAATCTATGTCTAATCATTAAAACTCCTTTAAAATTTGGTTCGTTACCCTTATAATATGGTTTTAATCTATCTCCATTTACATTAAATCTATTTCCCATTTTCTGATCTTCAAATTCAATAGTTTCATAAGTATAAACTTGAGTCATAGTAAATGGCCCTAACCAACGAGACTTCAATTTCCCAGGAAATAACTTCAGCCTTATATTGTAAAGTAAAACTTCTTGTCCTGGTTCAAAATTCTTCTGGTTAATCCTTCGATCATGCCATAACTTTAGCTTTTCCTTATAAATTCTGTCATTATCATAAGATTCATTTATTAATTCTTCCAATTCATTTAATTGCAACAATCTCTTCTTACCAGCGTCTTTCAAATTATAATTGAATTCTTTAACCGCCCAATATGCTTTATACTCCAGTTCTACTAGCAAGTGACAAGTATTTCCAAAAATCAGTCTGTAAGGAGTCATTCCAATAGGAGTTTTATTAATAGTCCTGTAAGCCCATAATGCGGTATCAAATCTAGTGAACCAATCTATTCTACTAGGATTTACAGTCTTTTCAAGTATTTGTTTAATCTCTCTATTAAAATTGAGGGTGATAAGCAGTAGAGATTCTATGAATAATATTAAATTTTTCTGTCAATCTTTGAATATATTTATTTATAAAATGGGATCCTCTGTCAGAAATAATCATCCTAGGCATTCCATATTTAGTGAAAATATTTTTCCTTAAAAATCTTGAAACACTTTTAGCGTCATAGCGAGGTAAAGCTTGTGCTTCAANGTTGTTACACTCTAGTGGTAACCTCCAAGGCCTCTAGCACACTTTAGACTTCCTAGACTTCCTCCCTCCTTCTCCATTTTCGGCCAAAATGTTCTTTTAAAGTTGTAGATGAGCTTTCTCAAGAGCTTCCTGAGCATCCATTCAAAATTTGGCATCATCTAAAGCTTGAGTAGGCATAACCGTCGATCTCACCGTCAGCGGCCTCGAAGGCGCCGTCGGTGGGCTTCTAGATAATTTTTGTCCTGTAGTGTCGGGAAAATCTCGTCGTTGGCGGCGTCGAGGGCGCCGTCTGCGGTCTAGTTCAAATCTTTACATTATGGTCCTTTTCGCTCCAAATTCGCTCCTTTTTGCATCTTTTTGCTCCAATGACCCTAATTCATCATTCCTGCAACAAAACATCAAAAATACCTTTCTTTAAAGTGCAATATCATCAAAAACAGTATAAAATAGGTATGAAAATCTCAACATATTTTCCTTTGGTCAAAATCCCCGAAACATAACTATTACTTGTCCTCAAGTAATTTTAGTACTATATAAAAGTTATGATCTAATGCAGTAAAGTTTTAATTCATAATTACTATAAGTTTGATTTAGATAAATATCATAGTGAGATTTTCAAAAAAAATTCAAGTAATTAAATTAGTTCTGTAGTTACCAGATTATCTAGTCATCAAGTTTAAGAGTTCTAGTCTTCTGTTATTTCAAGAATGACTATATGTTGTAATATTAAGTCACTTAGAATATTCAAGAGATATGAACTTCATGAGAACTCTACTAGTAAAAGATCTAATTCCATAAATATAAGTTCAGAAATATATTTAAGTTTTCCCTTTAGGTAGGTCCTATGAAGCCAATTTTTGATTCAGCATATCCTCAAGCTTCTCCTCACTTCCATACTTTTTCTTTCTTTTCTCTTTTTCTTCTTTTCTTTTGGATTGCTTTCAATCCTATATATATTTTTCTTTTCTTTTCATGGATTATTTTCAATCCTTTCTTTTACCNAAAATAGGATATATAATTCTAATGTCTAACCATTGTAAAATTTCCTTGTTAATTACTTCTTTCATTATAGGGTTTAATCTTTGTTGTGGATCAACTCTTGGTCTATGTTGTTCATCTAATATAAATTTGTGCATACAGATCGAGGGATTGATTCCTTTAATATCTGCTAAGGTCCAACCAAAAGCTTTCTTATATCTTTNTGTCAGGAAAACTGTCTGTAATTTCATTGTCTGCATGAGATAATTCATGATTTTCTAATCTTGACAAATGATCAGCAATTTGATTATCAGTTCCCTTTCTAAAAACCACAAGATCAAATTCTTGCATCAAAAGTATCCATCTAATCAACCTTGGTTTGACATTTACACAATAATATCCATCTAATCAACCTTGGTTTGACATCCTTCTATTGCATCAAATATTTAGTAGCTGAGTGATCAGTGTGCACAACACACTTAGCTCCAATTAAATAAGATCGAAATTTGTCTAAAGCATATATGATGGCGAGTAGCTCTTTTTCAGTAACAATGTAGTTAATTTGAGCATCATTAAGAGTTTTACTAGCATAGTATATTACTTTAAAAACCTTTTCATATCTTTGTCCAAGAACAGCTCCTATAGCATAATCACTAGCATCACACATCAGTTCAAATGGTTTCTCCATGTTAGGTGAAACTATAATAGGGGTAGTGATTAATTTTTCTTTTAATAACTCAAAGGCACTTACACAGCTTTCAGTAAATTCAAATTTCTGGTCCTTTTCTAAAAGTTGGCATAGAGGTTTCATAACTTTTGAGAAATCCNCCCCAATATTGGCTAACACCCCAAATCTCAACAATTGAATGCCTTAGATCTCAAANTTCTAATCCCGAAGACAAGATTATCCCTGATATATTGGTTCTCGAGCACCAACACCAGACATCACCATATCTCAATAATTAAGCACCTCTAACAGTTATAAGGATAGTGTAAGATCATCCACAAGTTACTCATTAAATAGGTTCGTGACTCCTATCAAATGAAAATAAAGTCTGAGAAAAGAAGTAACAAATATGATATGGAACTATCATAGTTAAAATTCATAATGTCTCTTATAAAACTCAAGTTCGGGTGAAGCCCGAGTTGTAGTGGACTCGTCAATCCAACTACTACAAGAGAACATACAAGTCTAACCATAATAAGAATTTAATGAATATCTCCCTCATGGCACACAAAAAAGTAAATCAAACCACTTACAATCCAAACATTTACCAAACATCAAGCAAATAGATCAATCCACACTAAAACAAACACAATACAACACTAACAATCATGACTCTTAAGCAAACTAAATCCAATCACACAAATAACTATGGGTTGCCTCCCATAAAGCACTTGGTTTAACGTCGCTAGCCCAAGAAATGATTTCACCTGGATCAAAATTCCAATTAAGTAATCCTTGATCAATCGTCCAATCTTTTTTAGATCCAGGGAAACCTACAAAGTCCTCAAATTTAAAATTTTCTTTCAGCTCTTCCTTTTCATATTGATTCTTATCATTGTTCCTCATATTTATTTCTAGATCCAATATTCTTCTAGTAATTTTCTCAATTTGCATATTAATATCATCCTTAAAATTTATAAGAAATGGATCTTTAATCCTTGAAATTTATAAGAAATGGATCTTTATATGATACTTCATGATCTCCTAAATTTTGGATTAGTTTTATATGATACTTCATGATCTCCCAAATTTTGGATCAGATTCTCTCTAGATAATTCAGATTTTATATCAATATCTTCTATGCTACTCTTCTGTTTCAAATTATTTTCCGATTCTTTAGGAATTTCTTCCATTAATCTTTTAATTTCCTTGTCCTTATCTCTCAACTCAAAGCTCTTTTGAAACAAATCCTCGAATTCTCTTCTAAATACCAGTTCAATAATTTTAAATTGCTCATAATTCATTTCCTTAGGATTTATCTCAGAGTCACTAGGTAAAATCTTTGGGGGGTAACTGTTAATTGCATTAATAATCTGCCCCAACATCATAATCTCATTCATTTTGTTCTTATACCAGGGAATATGCCATTCAGTGACTTTGAATAACTCTTTCATAGGAGATCTTTTACTGATTTCATCTCAATTCAGGGTCATCTTGTGATTGAGTCGAATGTGAAGATATAGAGACTGGTGGTGTATCTGAATTCACCAAATAGATAGGCTTTAAAATTGTATAAGGTAAATTTATTTTAAGGTCATGAGATTTTTCAAGAGATGGAATCAAAAGTTTACTATTTTTTGTAACGTCCATCATTTCACACCTCTCATGAACATACATACAGTCTTCTTTAAACAACATTTTAGACTCATCATGAAAGCCCGTTTCGATCTCATCTGTTAAATTGTTCTCAAAACTCTTTGGGAAATGGTTTTTACTTAGATAATCAATTTCATCCATCTGAAAACAATCATCATCATTTCTCTCAGCTTGATATTTCATAGCCTTTAAAACATCAACAGTGGTTTCATGATCATTAATATTCATAGTTAACTTTCCTTTTTGCACATCTATCATAGCTTGTCCAGTAATAAGAAAAGGTCTACCCAAAATAATGGGAATATCTTTATCTTCATCCATATCTAATACAATAAAGTCCATAAGAAAGATAAATTTATCCACATTAACAAGCACGTCTTCTATAACTTCTTTTGGATAAATAATAGATCGATCAGCTAACAGAAGGGTTACAGTAGTGGGAGAAATATCGGCTAAACCTAACCTTTTAAATATAGATAGAGGCATCACATTAATGCTCGATCCTAAATCACATAAAGCTTTTCCACATAATCTTTTTCCAATTACACAAGGAATTGTAAAGCTACAATGATCTTTAAGTTTTCGAGGAAAATTTTTCTGAAGTATAGCGCTGCACTCCTCACTTAGTGCAACTGTCTCGTAATCCCCAAATTTCCTTTTCTTGTTTAATCTCCTTAATAAACTTTGCATAACTTGGCATCTGTTTCAAAGCTTTAGCAAAAGGAATATTTATTCTTAACTTCCTAAGTACATTCATGAACTTTAAAAATGTTGTATCCAACTCATGTTGTCTAAGTCTTTGAGGAAATGGAGGTGGTGGTCTTTCCAAACTGATTTTAGTTGGAGATATTAATTTTTCCAGATCCTTAAAAACATGTTCTTCAGGTCTTTTAGTTTCCTTTGTTTCTCTCACAACATCTTTCTCTTTTCTAACCACATCCTCTATCTTTCTTCCACTTTTTACTTGGACAGCTTATACTTGTTTATTAGTGTTCTCTTTAGGGTTGATCTGCCACTTTTTAATTGGACAGCTTCTACTTGTTCATTAGTGTTCTCTTTATGGTTGATCTCAATGTTGCTAGGAAGTGTTCCTTGTGGTCTATTGCTAAGTGGATTAGCAATTTGTCCCAGTTGATTCTCTATGTTTCTAATCGCAGTATTTTGACTTTATAATTGGTTTCTCATTTGCAATACCACTTCTTTCATAAACATCTTCTTATTCTCAAATTGTTGATCATTGTTAGAGTCCAGTGGATATGAAGGTCTATAGTTTGTGTTCCCCTGATTATTCCAACTCTCATTAAGATTTGCATGATTATTTTCCCATTGTTGGTTTCCATCGTCAGTAGTATGATTCCAGTTAAAATTAGGATGGTTCTCCCAATCTGGGTTGTAAAAGTTAGAATATAGGTTGTTCATGGTATTTAAAGTCTCATATGATAAGTTAGAATCAATCCCTAATGAACTTTCCTCACTTACTAGAGTTAGTTGAGTTTAGTTCATTCCAAATTGGTCCAACTTCTTTGATATTGTGGCAACTTGAGATGCAAGAATTGTAATCACATTTGAATCATGAACACTGGCTACCTTTTTAGGATTTACCCTTGTAGAGGGCCATTGAAATTCATTTGTAGCCATTTCTTCAATTAATGCATATACTTCATCAAATGGTTTTGACATTAATGATCCACCAGCAGCAGCATCAATTATAAACCTTAGCGATCCTACTAACCTATTATAAAATGTTTGAATGATTAACCAATCAGGCAGAGCATGATGTGGACACTTTATTAGGAGTTCCTTAAACCTTTTCGAGGCTTCGTATATTGATTCCCCTTCATACTGACAAAATGAGATAATATCTTTTCTAAGTTTAGGCTTCGTATGTTGATTCCTCTTCATACTAACAAAATGAGATAATATATTTTCTAAGTTTTGTAGTCCTTGAAAGTGTGTTTACCTCACTTTTGGTTGAGGTCTAGAAACTTCTTTAATAGCCTAGGTCTAGTCATAGGACTTTCCTATTGACTNCTAAGTACATTCATGAACTTTGAAAATTTTGTATCCAACTCATGTTGTCTAAGTCTTTTGAGGAAATGGAGGTGGTGGTCTTTCCAAACTGATTTTAGTTGGAGATATTAATTTTTCCGATCCTTAAAAACATGTTCTTCAGGTCTTTTAGTTTCCTTTGTTTCTCTCACTACATCTTTCTCTTTTCTAACCACATCCTTTATCTCTCTGCCACTTTTTAATTGGACAGCTTCTACTTGTTCATTAGTGTTCTCTTTATGGTTGATCTCAATCTTGCTAGGAAGTGTTCCTTGAGTGGATTAGCAATTTGTCCCAGTTGATTCTCTATGTTTCTAATCACAGTATTTTTACTTTGCAATTGGTTTCTCATTTGCAATACCACTTCTTCCATAAACATCTTCTTATTATCAAATTGTTGATCATTGTTAGAGTCCAGTGGATATGAAGGTCTATAGTTTGTGTTCCCCTGATTATTCCAACTCTCATTAAGATTTGCATGATTATTTTCCCATTGTTGGTTTCCATCGTCAGTAGTATGATTCCAGTTAAAATTAGGATGGTTCTCCCAACCTGGGTTAGAATATGGGTTGTTCACGGTATTTAAAGTCTCATATGATAAGTTACAATCAATCCCTAATGAACTTTCCTCACTTACTGGAGTGAGTTGAGTTTGGTTCATTTCAAATTGGTCCAACTTCTTTGATATTGCGGCAACTTGAGATGCAAGAATTGTAATCATATTTGAATCATGAACACTGGCTACCTTTTTAGGATTTACCCTTGTAGAGGGCCATTGAAATTCATTTGTAGCCATTTCTTCAATTAATGCATATGCTTCATCAAATGGTTTTGACATTAATGATCCACCAGCAGCAACATCAATTATAAACCTTAGGAATCCTACTAACCCATTATAAAAAGTTTGAATGATTAACCAATCAGACAGAGCATGATGTGGACACTTTCTTAAGAGTTCCTTAAATCTTTCTCAGGCTTTGTATATTGATTCCCCTTCATACTGACAAAATGAGATAATATCTTTTCTAAGTTTAAAGTGGTCCTTGAAGGTGGAAAATACTTAGTTAGGAATTTCTGAGTTAACTCCTCTCAATTTTAGTAATTGAAAGTGGAAAATACTTAGTTAGGAATTTCTAAGTTAACTCCTCCAAATTTTTAATAGAGTCAGGTGCTAATGAGTATAACCACATTTTAGTCTTATCCCTTAGTGAAAAAGGAAAAAACCTTAATCTAACATCATCGTCTGACATACCGTTATAACAAAATATAGCACAAAGTTCTATAAAATTTGATAAGTGTAAATAGGGATCCTCGAAAGGAGTTCCCCCAAACTGATTGTTCTGCACCAGTTGGATAATCTCTGGATTTATTTCAAATGAGTCAGCTTCTACGACAGGGTTTTCTATACTTGAGTGAATTTCATCTGTTGTAGGATTTACGTAATCCCTCAATGAAGTATGATAATTTTCCAAGTTATTATTTTGAAAACTTTCCATTTCCATTTCTAGTTTTTCGAGTCCTCTTTGAATTTTTATTTTTTTATTATTTTCAAACTCGGGATCATAAGGCACAAGTCCTGCAGATCCTTTGTTTCGCATATGCAACACAACAAATAATACATTAACAATTAAACAAATACTAGATGAAATATATTCAACACAACAAAACATTTTCACGAACATCTTATTTTTCACACAAATAATTTTTTTAACACTTTTTCATATAAAAACACTTTTCACACAAAACAGTTTTTACGACACTACAGTTTTCCAAGTCTAAGCCTAATTAATTCAACTAAAATTCTCCTAAAGTTCTTATCGAAGCTTCCCCGGCAACGGCGCCAAAAACTTGACAGCGACTTTTTATATACAAGAATTTATGAACCCAGATTTATTATTTATAATGATTTTGTAAAGTTACAATTTTAAACGCAAGTATACGTATCGCTCAAGTAATACAGGGCTCTAGTGGAGTCCCGTTTATCGATCCCATAGGGAAGCGAGGTAAGAGGTTCTTAGTCAAATCCTAGTCTACTACAATTAGTCCTTAGCTAGGAATGTCGATTAAAATGATGTTTTATCTAGCAACTACTCCTAAATGCAAGTGTTAAAAGTAAAGATAGTAACTATAACTAAATGC
>JXCR01133158.1:155275-204547 GCA_002079205.1 Phalaenopsis hybrid cultivar
TTTTCTCCTCAAAATTGAAGCCAAACATTAGGATAGCTTGGGAAGTGACCGAGGTTCTTCTCTGGATCCATGACATCCCCTAGTCCTTCTTCCTTTGGATTCTACAATAAAAAAAAATGTTCCAAATTTGAACCAATCCCCTTGCACACCTCTATGTCCGATTTCGTTGAGGAGTCCTACCCTTTAAAATTCCTTGAAGATAATATTTCTTGATTTTTATCGAGAGTTTTCTTAGGTGGCTTTGGTCATTTAAGATGTAATTAACTATAGGGGCTTGCTCTTATAGGAAGCATGTCCGAACCCAGCTTAATATAAACCCTATTTAATCCTTTATATTAAATACGGGAACTTGTCAGCAAATATAAAGGCTTAATAGACCAAACGAACGTCATAATTTCCTTAGTTTATTTGATTGAGTTTCATCCTCAATTCTTGTGTTTATCCTTCAGGATAGATACAGGATTTGAGGTACAATGCTCTTTCATTTTAAACCAAAAATTATGGGGTCAGTTTGATTTCATACTTCAACGTCATTCCGAAGCGGGCGACGGGATTTTGATTAAATGGGGTCAGTTTGATTTCATACTTCAACGTCCTTCCGAAGCGGGCGACGGGATTTCGATTATTTGAGGTACAATGCTCTTTCATTTTAAACTATGAAAAATATGGGGTCAGTTTGATTTCATATCCTTCGAAGCGGGTGACGGGATTTTTGATTCCGATGACCGACAGCTTCTTACGGGCAACCCCACAAACAGGTGGCGGGATTTCAATTCCAGCGACCGACAGCTTCTTACGGGAAACCCCCACAAACCAACCCGAAATAATCGCTGACAATCACCAAAATTGGCCAAATTACCAAAATGCCCCTCCTTAGCCCAAAATTCCAAAAATTTCAAAAAAAATCCCAAAAATTCTCAAAACCTCCCAAATATTCCCAATACCATTTTTCTCAACTATCACATGACCCAATTTGGCCAATTTGACCATCTTTGATCAAAACCATAAAATTTCCCTCTAAAGGCCCATATTTTCCCCAAATTACCCCAAATGTCTATCCAATTGGTCTCAATTTACCCCAATTTTAATTCTAAACTCAAATTCACCCTTGATTTGACAAATCTAGACCAAATACAAGCTGAATTGGTCCATCATTTGGACCCAATTTTGATTTAAACCAAAAAACCAATTTTGATTTAAACCAAAAAACCAATTTTGGCCCTATGACTTGGTTCCACCAAATTGAGCCCATAGCCCACTAAATTGGCTAAAATTTGTGTTGTAAAACTATAACATCCCCATACATCAAAATTGAACTTCAATTGGCCTTTTGGAGACTTAAAATTCATTTGATTTCAACTTAAGTCCAAAAAGCACAAAATTTGCCCCAAATTGGCCATGTCTCAAAATCTCACCAAATTAAGGGTCTTAACCCCAAAATTTCCACTTTNATTCTAAAACTAATTGTATATGTAAATTAAAAAGTTCTTATGAAGCGGGTGATGAGATTTCGATTCTAGTGATCGACAGTTTCTTACGGGCAACTCCAACAAAAAATAGCACCGACAGGCAACAACAGGAGTTTGAAAATAAAGTAAATAATGTCTAGTAAGGTCACTGAAAACACCACCCACTCCAACACCCAATTTAGAAAAGCTGCCATCAGTATTGATTTTGATATAAGGCCATGTAGGTGGATGCCAAAAAGCAGTAGTTACTTTTGTAGAATGAGACCTTTCATTCTGGGGGAGAGGGCAAATGCAAGAGAACTTCTTATAAAGAATTAATTTATGAAGATAAGAGAGGATCAAAGTTAGGTGTCCATTTAATGAGCTTCATGGGGGTACCATCCAAGGAGATATTTTGCTTAGAAAAAAGCCTTGCATAGTCCTCCTCTAATGTCATTAATCATGATATGTTTGCCATCAATCAGCCCCAATTGCCAAGCACAAACAAATGAAAAATTGTCAAAATACTTTCTAACAATTTCCATTTTGGGGTGACCTAATTGAAATTTGCCAATGAGTATAAATTTGCACTCAGTCTTTAAAGTGACTAGATCTTCATTTCTGTAAAAGATGGCAATCTTACCCTCCTTTAAATCTAAGCGATTGATAAGCTGGCATTGCTTTTTAGCAACAGCAGAATTATGAAAAGAATGGGGAAAAACCAGTAGGTCAGCATCAAGAACAGAGGTATGTCCATTGCCAACCACACCAGCATAAGTGGCCTTGGTCCAAATGGCATTAATAACAGCATCAATAGGGGTTAAATCAGCCATCAAAACACTCAAACAATAGAAAAAAAAAGTGAGAAAGCAAACAAAAGAGAAAAACAACAGAGGCTCTGACAGCAACTTTATATATGCTAAAAAATACAAGAATTTGATACTACTACTAGAAGATTTAATTCCCCGGCAACAGTGTCAAAAACTTGACAGCGGTTATAGATTCAATAAAGATGTATATAAAATATTCAACAATTGCAAAGTCACACTTATCAACGCAAGTATACGTATTGCTCAAGTAATACAGGGCTCTAATGGAGTCCTGGATAACGATCCCATAGGGAGTAATATTAGAGGCTACGAAGTAAGATTTTAGAAAATCAATACTTAATCATAACAACATAGTTAAAATTACTTATCTCTCACTAATAGGTAGTTGAAATAAATATGTAATTTTAATAACTCTTAAAGAACTAATTCTACTAATAAAGTTTCTAATGTGAAGTTCNACTTTCCATTTCCATTTCTAATTTTTTGAGTCATCTTTGTATTTTTTTTTTCAAACTCGGGATCATAAGGCACAAGTCCTGCAGATTCTTTGTTTCGCACACGCAACACAACAAACAATAGATTAACAATTAAACAAATAACAGATGAAATATATTCAACACAACAAAACATTTTCAAGAACACCTTATTTTTCACACAAACAGTTTTTTTCTTAACGCTTTTTCATATAAAAACACTTTTCACACAAAACAGTTTTTACGACACTACAGTTTTCCAAGTCTAAGCCTAATTACTTCAAATAAAATTCTTCTAAAGTTCTTACCCAAGCTTCCCCGGCAACGACACCAAAAACTTGACAACGACTTTTTATATACAAGAATTTATGAACCCAGATTTATTATTTATAATGATTTTGTAAAGTCACAATTTTAAACGCAAGTATACGTATCGCTCAAGTAATACAGGGCTCTAGTGGATTCTCGTTTATTGATCCCACAGGGAAGTGAGGTAAGAGGTTCTTAGTCAAATCCTAGTCTATTACAATTAGTCCTTAGCTAGAAATGTCAATTAAAATGATGTTTTATCTAGCAACTACTCCTAAATGCAAGTGTTAAATGTAAAGATAATTATTATAACTAAATGCAAATATTAATTCTAAAGATAACCCTTTTTGGATGGATTGGTTTGGATAATACATAACTAAATGCAAATATTAATTCTAAAGATAACCCTTTTTGGATGAATTGGTTTGGAGAATGTAACTAAATGTAAATATTAATTCTAAAGATAACCCTTTTTGGATGAATTGGTTTAGAGAATTTCTTTAGTTTGGAATGTCAATTGAAATGATGTTTTATCTAGCAACTACTCCTAAATTCAAGTGTTAAATGTAAAGATAGTAACTATAATAAATGCGAATATTAATTCTAAAGATAACCCTTTTTGGGTGAATTGGTTTGGAGAATTTTGAGATATTACAAACTACTATTCTTATGTAATAAATTGAATAATGTAAAGGAATGAGATACATTAAATATTGTATGTGTCAAATTGGAGCAATCCTATTCTTTACCCTTTGGTCCAGGCATAAAGAACATTGACTAATCCTATGCTTGTTTACTGAATCCATGGCTAGGCTGGGAGGATACCGACTCTCACTTCGGAGCTCCCACGTTCCCCTCACCTGAGGGATAACATCTCTGCTTCAGTACTAAAACAATATAACCGAATTGGGGATTTTAGTCTGTCACCCTAAAATCTCCAATTATACGCCCATCAAAGTATATTTACCTATTTATTTGCATTCAACTCCCATGAACTTAACCATCCATGGAATCTGAATGTGGTTCTAATTGTTGAGAATTACACAGTTCACTTGGGTCTTAATGCAATTACAACAACTTTTAACAGTACAGAGGCTTTTATTGTAATGTAAATAACGTGCAAGTAAAAACCATCACATTGATAATTAAATCCATTTCTAACATGCATCACAAAATCCTAAACATGAATNGAAAATACTTAGTTAGGAATTTCTGAGTTAACTCCTCCCAATTTTTAATAGAGCCAGGTGCTAATGAGTATAACCACATTTTAGCCTTATCACTTTGTGAGAAATGAAAAAGCCTTAGTCTAACATCATCGTCTGACATACTGTTATAACAAAATATAACACAAAGTTCTATAAAATTTGATAAGTGTAAATAGGGATCCTCCAAAGGAGTTCCCCCAAACAGATTGTTCTGCACCAGTTGGATAATCTCAGGATTTATTTCAAATGAGTCAGCTTCTACGACAGGATTTCTATACTTGAGTGAATTTTATCTGTTGTAGGATTTACGTAATCCCTCAATGAAGTATGATGATTTTCCAAGTTATTATTTTGAAAACTTTCCATTTCCATTTCTAATTTTTTGAGTCATCTTTGTATTTTTTTTTTCAAACTCGGGATCATAAGGCACAAGTCCTGCAGATTCTTTGTTTCGCACACGCAACACAACAAACAATAGATTAACAATTAAACAAATAACAGATGAAATATATTCAACACAACAAAACATTTTCAAGAACACCTTATTTTTCACACAAACAGTTTTTTTCTTAACGCTTTTTCATATAAAAACACTTTTCACACAAAACAGTTTTTACGACACTACAGTTTTCCAAGTCTAAGCCTAATTAATTCAACTAAAATTCTTCTAAAGTTCTTACCCAAGCTTCCCCGGCAACGACACCAAAAACTTGACAACGACTTTTTATATACAAGAATTTATGAACCCAGATTTATTATTTATAATGATTTTGTAAAGTCATAATTTTAAACGCAAGTATACGTATCGCTCAAGTAATACAGGGCTCTAGTGGATTCTCGTTTATTGATCCCACAGGGAAGTGAGGTAAGAGGTTCTTAGTCAAATCCTAGTCTATTACAATTAGTCCTTAGCTAGAAATGTCAATTAAAATGATGTTTTATCTAGCAACTACTCCTAAATGCAAGTGTTAAATGTAAAGATAGTAACTATAACTAAATGCGAATATTAATTCTAAAGATAACCCTTTTTGGGTGAATTGGTTTGGAGAATTTTGAGATATTACAAACTACTATTCTTATGTAATAAATTGAATAATGTAAAGGAATGAGATACATTAAATATTGTATGTGTCAAATTGGAGCAATCCTATTCTTTACCCTTTGGTCCAGGCATAAAGAACATTGACTAATCCTATGCTTGTTTACTGAATTCGTGGCTAGGCTGGGAGGATACCGACTCTCACTTCGGAGCTCCCACGTTCCCCTCGCCTGAGGGCTAACATCTCCGCTTCAGTACTCAAACAATAGGACCGAATTGGGGATTTTAGTCTGTCACCCTAAAATCTCCAATTCTACGCCCATCAAAGTATATTTCCCTATTTATTTGCATTCAACTCCCATGAACTTAACCATCCATGGAATCTGAATGTGGTTCTACTTTGTTGAGAATTACACAGCCCTCTCGGGTCTTAATGCAATTACAATGAATTTTAACACTACAACAGGCCTTTATTGTAATGTAAATAAAGTGCAAGTAAAAACCATCACATTGATAATTAAATCCGCTTCTAACATGCATCACAAAATCCTAAACATGAATTCTACTCATTACAAAAGAAAAGTAAAATGAAAACAACGACATAATCTTCTCATGCCATTATTTCCAAAAAAGAAGTGAGAGTAAGAGAAGCTCATCACAAAGCATGACGAAAACACAACGGAAAACTTTATTTCATCAAAGCAAATCCACTAGATAAGTGTTTACAAAACATAAGATAATGAAGAACACAATACTTAGCTTTTTCCCTTGAAAGAAAGAAGCAAATCTCTCCCACAAAGTCTCCCGCCGATTCTTGCAATGCTAGAACAACTCCTTACAAATTCTCTCAAAATCCCCTCTCCAATCTCTCCAAAAGGGTAGAAATCTACATTTCTACAACTATTCTAAGAAACCTAAACTTTCTCCACACTTTTCCTAACATTCCTCTCCTAAAAATCCCCTTTTCTAACCTAAATTCGTTCTTTTAAAGTGTAGGGACGAAGTATGAAGAGTTGCCACAAGCACCCTTCCAAAAAGCGTCCAAATACATTCAATTTCAGCCCATAACCGCCAAAAGTCGGTCCATAGTCGTCCCGGGCACTGTCGGCGGGCTCGAGGGAGCTGTCGGCGAGCTTTTCTGTCGTTTTGTGGTCTTCTCGGGTAAATCTCGCCGTCGGCGCCGTTTTGGCGCCGTTGGTGGGCAGACTGCGCAGCTCCATCGTTTCGCTCCGTTTGGCTCCGTTTTAGCTCTGTTTCGCCCCATTTCAGTTGCGTTGTGTTCCTAACAGATAGCCCTACAAAATAAGCATGAAAACAACCTTCCTTTAAAGTGTAATCTCATTCAAAAATATGCAAGAAGTGTAAAAGAGATTAAGCATCCAAAGACTTATCGAAAGGTGACAGGGCAAAATATCATTTCTTGCTCGTTTTTGCTCCAAATTGCACCGTTTTTGCTTCTTTTTCTCCAAAAGTCCATAATTCATCATACCTGCAACAAAACATCAAAAATACCCTTCTTTAAAGTGCAATATCATCAAAATCAGTGTAAAATAGGTATGAAAAATTCAATACATTTTCCCTTGGTCAGAAAGCACCCCCAATTTCCACCAAATTGATTTCAAACTTCCCCAATTTCGAATCCAAATCAAATTTTATCATGTCTAAATCCAATTGAAACCAAACTCTAGCCCAATTTAACCCAATTTCAACTCTAAATCCTATGCCTAATTCAAGCTTAGTTTCAAAATTCCACCAAATTGAACTCCCTAACCCATTTAAATTCCCCAAATTTGAATCCTAAACTCTTCATAACATTCCCTTAGACTAATTTGAACCTTCAATTGGATTAGACCCAAGCTCAAGCCTAGCCCAAATCCAATCCAAACCAAAATCCCCAACTTTGCCCAAAATTCAAAATCTCACTAAATTAAACCCCATAGCCTCTCAATTTTCACTCAATTGATTCCCAAATTCCTCATATCAATATTCTACACCAAATTGAACTTTCAATTGATCCAAATCCAAACTCTAGCCAAAACCAAACCCAAGTCTAAGCCAAAACCCTAATTTTGAGCCCAAGATCCAAATTAGCTCAACCCATTGTAATTAGCCTATGCATAATCCTTTCCTGCTTTAGTTAACCTCTTAAGATGCTAAAAAAATTATCTTAGCCCACCCTAGGTGAGCCATGGACAAGGGTCCCCAAAAATGGGGGATTTCTTCATAAAAATGGCTAAACCAAAGGAAAGTTTTGTCACCAACCTTCCTAAGCCCCCAAGCCATCACCTTTAAGTTCCTCTGGCTCTCCTGACCCAACTAGCCACCAGCCATGGCCACCCTAATTATCGGAAAGCTTCAAACTAAGAGCTTCCCCCAACCTTTAGACCCAAATTCAAACCTCTCCATTGTGGCACTTCTCCATTAGTGAAATGTGCCTCTTAGCCCTCCACCTCAACAACTCTTTCCACCCTCTAAATTGCCCTCCTGGCCACCATGGCCATGGCTACTTAAGCACCTCCCCTCACGGATGATCCCGATTTTCTATATAGATATATGTAAAATGCGATGTATGCGATTAGTTTTCTTAATAGATATTCTTAATTTGTAACGACACCAAAAAATTGGTCTCAAGCAAAATCTAGGTAAATCTTTCACTATGAAGCAAATAAGAATGCAGTTTTAATTTTAAATATGAGATACTATGCAAGTATACATATTGTTTTCAAGTAAAATAAAACTTTATGATTAAGTCCTGAATATCAAACCCACAGGGAGAACTAGATTTTGATAACAAAATTTTACTTAGCAATATAATCTCACATAAACTTAAGATGCTAAATTAGAAATGAAAGTTTGATTCTTTTTATAATTTTTGATAATTTGAAAATAAAGTAAGCAACTAATTAATTTAACTAAAATACTTGCAAGATGAAGGCAATATAATAAAATATCTTTTTCTTTATCATGAATCAGTGATAAATATAAAAATTTTGTTGTGGAAGTATGTTGAATGTGTTGCGACAAATAGAAGCTATAATATTCTTTACCCTTACTAGAGATATTATAAAGAACATTGGCTAATCTATAGTTTGAATAATCTTGAGAACTGGCTAGATAGGGAAGATACTGGCTCTCACTCTAGATTTCCCTCTTCTCCCTCACCTGGGGGCTAAAATCTCGTATCAAAACCTTAAACTATAAATCAAATTGGAGGCTTTAGCCTGTCACTCTAAAGTCCTCTAATTCTACACCCTTAAAAAGTTTATTTCCCTATTTATTTGCACTCAACCCTATGAACTACATTCTCATTCATGAAATCAATACGTGATTCTAACCATTTATTAACTGAGACAATACCATCTCAAATCTTACATGTTCTCACAACAGGTATTAACATCTTAATTGGTCAAATCAAGAAGTAAATGAAGTGCAAGGTTTTGAATCATCACAACTTCTTCCAACATTAAAGTCTAATACTTCACACAATTTCCTTTAAATATTTAATTAATTATCATTTTAAGGAAAAAGATAAAGAAAACTACTCAGAATCCATGGAGAAAACACAACCACACATGAGTTTAAAACTAGAAATCATGTACACAAACAAGAAATCTAAATTAAAACCAAGTGTATACACAAAAATAAACACTTTTCTCAAATTCTCTCCACCAAATGCATTGGAGTTTCTTTGAATTCACTTCCTTCTCTCATAATACAAACTAACACTCAAATTAAAATAAAATAAAATAAAGTTGGTCGGCGACGGCGGTAGCGGTGACGATGGCAATGGACTGTGAAGTTTTATGGATGGCTGGCCCTCTCTCCTAAAAAATCTAGTCTTTTCTTATAAAAATCCAAGGGGTGTATTGGTGTTTCTTCAAAAAGGTGTCTCCATTCAATGAATCTTCTAGAAGTTGCTTCCCAAATCTATAGAATATATTTATTCTTAAAATTTTTGCAACACTTTGAGCATCACATCGAGGTAAAACAACAACTTCTTTCCATTTGGATGCATAGTCTACTGCTAACAATATATATAAATTTCTGAAAGATGGTATAAATGGTCTCATGAAATTTAATCTCCAATCATCAAATATCTCAACTTCTAACTCATAATTGAGGGGCATCTCATTCCTCCTAGAAATATTGCCTATCACTGACATCAATCACAAGTTTTGATATAAGTGTTAACATCTCTAAAGATTGTAGGCTAATAAAATCCAGGTTGTAAAATTTTGTATGTTGTTTTATCAACACCAAAGTGTCCCCCAAAATCAAAATTATGACATTTTTGGATAATTTCATAAGTTTCTTCTAAAGGTACACATCTTCGAATAATAAGATTCTTTCTTTGTTTATATAAAAATAGGTCATCCCAAAAATAAGTCTTAGCTTTAGATACAAATTTCCTCTTCTGTTTGTATGTCATTCAATATGGTATAATATCACTAATAATGAAGTTCACAATGTTGGCATACCATGGAACACGCCACTCATTAACATTGAACAATTCTTCATCTGAAAAATGTTCATGAATTTCTTTCTCAAAATAGAGTGGTTTTCTAATTCAAGCATGGAGAAATGATCAGCAATTTGATACTCAGCTCCTTTTATATATACTATTTCAAAGTCAAATTCTTGCAAAAGAAGAACACATCTTATTAATCTTGGTTTTGCGTCATTCTTTTTCATTAAATTGTTAATAGCAGAATGATCTGTATGCACTATACATTTAGTTCCAATTAAGTAATATCAAAATTTATCAAAATCATATAGTACTACTAATAACTCTTTCTCAGTTGTGATATGATTAATTTAAGCTTCATTAAGAGTTCTACTAGCATAGTAGATAAACTTGAAAATCTTATCATGTTTTTGTCCTAAAACAGCTCCAATAGCATAATCACTAGCTTCGCACATTAATTCAAAAGGTTTTTCTCAATCTGGTGAAACAATAATTGATGTAGTGACTAATTTTTCTTTTAGTGATTCAAAAGCTTTCAGGCACTTTTCATCAAAATTAAAAATTACATCTTTTTCAAGTAAATGGCATAGAGGCTTAGCAATTTTTGAAAAGTCTTTAATATAACGCCTATAGAATCCAACATGTCCAAAAAACTCTTAATTTCCTTCACACTTGTTGGGTGAGGTAAATTAGTGATCACTTAAATATTTGCATGGCCTACTTCCATACAATTTTCTGAAATTTGATGTCCCAAAACTATTCCTCCTGCTACTATAAATTGACATTTTTCTCAATTAAGAACTAAATTTGTTTCTTCACATCGCTTAATAATTTTTTATAGATGTTCTAAACATGATTCAAATGAAGCTTCAAACACTGAAAAATCATCCATAAAAACTTTAATCCCTTTTTCATTTAAATCACAAAAAATGTGTATCATGCATCTTTGAAATGTACCAGGTGCATTACAAAAACCAAAGGGCATTCTTCTAAAAGCAAATGTACTATAAGGACAGGTAAAAGTTATTTTCTCTTGATCCTCAGGAGCTATTTGTATTTGGTGATAACCAGTAAATCCATCAAGAAAATAAAAGTATTTATTCTCAGCTAGTCTATTCAACATCTGATATAGAAAGGGTAGTGCAAAATGATCTTTTCTTGTGGCGAGATTTAGATTTCTATAATCAATGCATATTTTCTATTCTGTGAATTATCTTGTTGGTATTAACTCATTCTGTTCATTCAAAGTCACAGTCATTCCTCCTTTCTTAGGAACGCAATAAATTGGACTAACCCATGCACTATCTGAAATAGGGTAGATAATTTCAGCATCTAACCACTTAAATATTCTTTATTAACACCTTCTTTCATAATAGGATTCAATCTAACTCGAGGATCAACCTAAGGTTTGCAGTTCTCTTCTATATGAATTCTATGCATACAAATTGAAGGATAGATTCCTTTTATATCAGTAATTATCCATCCAAAAGCTTTCTTATAACTCTTTCATCAAACTTTCTTCATCTTCTGTAGTTAATTTTGAGGAAATTATGACAGGCAATGTAGAAGAATCACCTAAAAAGGCATACATCAAATGTTCAGGAAGTAGCTACAACTCAAGCTCAACAAATTTGTCAATTGATGGACAAAAAGATGTATCTTTTTTTGTGTCCAAAACTTCAAAACTTTCTCGAACATAGTTTGAATCTTCCTTATATAAATCTTCATATTGATTTAATTCCTCTTCTTGCTTGTTTTCCAACTCTTTCATCTCAGAATTCTTTTCATAAGTTGCTTTGAAATGACATTCATTTAAATATCTTATAACATCCATTCTATAACATTCATCAGCTTTACCTTTTACAGGGTATTTCATTGATTTGGAAATATTAAATGCAACAGTTTGATCATTGACGCATATAGTTAATTCTTCTTTTTGCACATTTATCATTGCTCTTCTTGTGGTTAGGAAAGGTCTTCCCAAAATGATAGATATCTTTTTATCTTCCTCCATATCTAACACAATAAAATCAACAGGAAAAATAAATTGATCCACTTTCACTAGGATATCTTCTATAACTCCTTTAGGAATGTTATTGAACAATCTGCTAATTGTAGAGTTACAGTAATAGGGGTTATTTCTCCTAATCCTAATCTTTTAAATATTGATAATGGCATAAGGTTGATGCTTGCTCCTAAATCACATAAAACTTTCCCATAAAATTTGTCTCCTATTGCACATGGAATTGTAAAGTTACCGAAATCTTTAAGCTGTTCAGGAAGTTTTTCTGAATTATAGCACTGCAGTCCTCACTAAATGCAACTGTCTTATTATCTTCGAACTTCCTTTTCCTGTTAATAATATCCTTCATAAACTTCACATAGCTTGGCATTTGTTTTAGAGCTTCAACAAATGGAATATTAATTGTAAGCTTCTTAAAAATTTCCAAAAATTTTGGAAATTGCTTATACAATTTTTGTTGTCGAAGCCTCTAAGGAAATAGAGATGGTGGTTTTTCTAAATCAACTTTATGTGGAGAAATATGTCTTTCAAAACCTTTTCAAGTGCCAACTTTTGGTTCTTCAATTTTCCTCTCTCTACTTCAGTCTCTTTTTGAACTCTACCTTCCAATTCTGATTCTCTTCCACTTCTGAGTTGAACGACTTTTATTTGCTCTTTATTCTGGTCATTTGGATTTACTTCTGTATTACTAGGAAGTATTCCTAAGGATTTATTACTTAACAAATTTGCTATTTTTCCCAATTTATTCTCAATATTTCTAATTTTTGCTCCTTGACTTTGTAACTGATTTCCCATTTATAACACCACTTCTTCTATGGACAACTTCTTCTCCTTAAATTGTGGATTACTGTTAAAACCTAGAGAATAAGTACGTCTATAATTATTATTCCCTTGATTGTTCCAGTTTCCCAATGGTTTTACTTGGTTGTTCCCCCATTGTTGATTATTACCCCTCGAAGTATTGTTCCAGTTAAAATTGGGATGGTTCTTCCAACCTGGGTTATAATAATTTAAATATGAGTTATTCTGCTTATTATTTATGTCATTTAACGTTTCTAACGATACTTGAGAATCTACCATTTGGCCTATTGAATTCTCTTCAATCATAGGAATTGGTCAAGAAAAATTCATTCCAAATTAGTTTAACTTCCTTGAAATTGCAGCAACTTGATTTGCTAGCATGACAAACGCATCAGTTTCATGAATATTGGTTACTTTCTTAAGATTTAACCTTTCAAAAGGTCATTGAAAATTATTTGTAGCCATCTCTTCAATTAAAGCATAAGCGTCGTGAAATTGTTTTGACATTAATAAACCACCAGCAACAACATCGATAAGAGATCTAAGATATCCAGCTAATCTATTATAAAAAGTTTGAATTACTAACCAATATGGTATAACATGGTGTGGACACTTTCTTAAGAGTTCTTTAAATCGTTCACATGCTTTATAAATAGGTTCCCCTTCAAACTGACAAAAAAGTATAATATCATTTTTAAGTTTCACAGTTTTTGATGGTGGAAAATATTTAACAAGGAATTTTTGCGCTAAATCACTCCAAGTTCTGATAAATCTATGTGATAATGAATGTGACCATATCTTAGCTTTATCCCTTAGTGATGAAGGAAAGAATTTAAGTCTTATAGCATCATCTGATACACCATCATATTTTAATGTAGCACACAATTCTATAAAATTGGCAAGAAATAAATTTGGATCTTCTGTTGGTGCACCCCAAACTGATTGTTTGATACCACTTGGATAATAAAAGGTTTAAGTTCAAATGAATGAGCCACTACACTGGGTTTTTGAATACAACATTGAAGCCATCCACCGTAGGGTTTGCATAATCTCTTGAAGGCCTAAACTCTTCAACAATTTGATTATTTTGATTTGCCATTTCTTGAAAATTTTCAGTAATTTTTAATTTTTACTTTTTATAATAGTTCTTTCAAATTCAGAATCGTAAGGCACAAGTCCCGCGGAACCTAAACTATGCATACATTACTATAAAATACATAAAATAAAATAAAATAAAATGAAAAATAAAAACTCACAAACAAGAACTTTATATAAAAATGACACTACAATATTCCTAAAATAAATCTTAAAGTTTAAATAAGACTTAGTAAAAATTTTATTTTCTAAAAATTTCTTTTGAAAATATTTTCACAAATTACTATTTTATTTTTCTCACCCATCATCAATAACAACGCCAAAAACTTGATCCCGATTTTCTATATAGATAGATGTAAAATATTATATATGTGATTAATTTCCTTAATAGATATTCTTAATTTGCAACGACGCCAAAAAATTGGTTAAAAAAAAAAGCTGGGTAAATATTTCACTATGAAGCAAATAAGAATACAATTATAATTTTAAATATGGGATAGTACGCAAGTATATATATTGTTATCAAGTAATATAAAACTTTCTGATTAAGTCCCGAATATCGAACCATAGGGAGAACTAGATTTAGATAACAAAATTTTACTTAGCAATATATTCTTACTTAAACTTAAGATGCTAAATTAGGAATGAAAGTTCACTTCTTTTTATAATTTTTGATAATTTGAAAATAAAGTAAACAACTAATTAACTTAACTAAAATACTTGCAAGATGAAGGCAATATAAATAAAATATCTTTTTTCCTTATTATGAAGTAGTGATAAATATAAAAATTTTGTTGTGGAAGAATACTAAATGTGTTGTGCCAAATAGGAGCAGTAACATTCTTTACCCTTACAATAGTTGCTATAAAGATCATTGGTTAATCTATAGTTTGAATAGTCTTGAAGACCCGCTAGGCAGTGAAGATACTAGCTCTAACTTTAGAGTTCTCTCTTCTCTCTCCACCTGTGGGCTAACATCTTGTATCAAAACCTAAAACTATAAAATCAAATTGGGGATTTAGCCCATCACTCTAAAGTCCTCTAATACTACACCATTGAAAAGTTTATTTCCCTATTTATTTACACTCAAGCTCATGAACTACATTCTCATTCATATTATCAATATATGATTCCAACCATTTGTTGGCTAAGACAATACCATCTCGAATCTTACATGTTTTCATAACTGGTATTAACATCTTAATTGACCAAATCAAGAATTAAATGAAGTGCAAGATTTCAAATCATCACAACTTCTTCCAAAATTGAAGTCTAATATATCACACATTTCCTTTAAGTATTTAAAAACTTATTATTTTAAGGAAAAAAGATAAAGAAAACTATTCAAAATACATGGAGAAAATAGAATCACACTTGAGTTTAAAAGTAGAAATCATGCACATAAATAAGAAATCTAAATTTAAATCAAGTGTAGACACAAAGATAAACACTTATGTCGTCGATATTTTTGGTTGGAGGGGAGTTGCCCGTAAGAAGCTGTCGGTCACCAGAATCAAAATCTCTTCGCCCACTTCGGATGGATGTTGAAGTTGTAAAATCAAATTGACCCCATATTTTTTGTAGTTTAAATGAAAGAGCACTATACCTCAAACCCTATCTCTATCCCGAAGGATAAACACAAGACTTGAGGATGAGACTCGATCAAATAAACTAAGGAATATATGACGTTCGTTTGGTCTGCGAAACCTTTGTATTGATGAGGTTTGATCAAATAAACTAAGGAAAGTATGACGTCCGTTTGGTCTGCGAAACCTTTGTATTTGCCTAGAAGTTCCCCTATTTAATATAAAGAATTAAATAGGGTTTATATTAAATTGGGTTTGGACATGCTTCCTATAAGGGCAAACCCCTATAATTAATTACATCTTAAATGACCAAAGTCACTTAAGAATACTCTTGATAAAAATCAGGAAATATTATCTTCAAGGAGTTTCAAATGATATGACTTTTCAATGAAATCGGACGTAGAGGTGTGAAAGGGGATTGATTCAAATTTGGAACATTTTACTGTAGAGTCCAAAGGAGGAAGAACTAGGGGATGTCATGGATCCAGGGGAGAACCCCAGTGACTTCCCAAGCTATTCTAATGTTTGGCTTCAGTTTGAGGAGAAATATTTAGGTGTTTCATCCTGCCAATTTTATTTATCAGGGCTTACATTCATGTAAAACAATCACACAAAAGCCTTGAAGATGTGAGGATTTAGATCGTGATAAACGACAACCTCGGAATCCTAAGACGAGTTAGGGCTTATATTGTATAGCAGGGCTTAGGTTGTGACAAATGACAACCTCAGAATCCTAAGACGAGTTAGGGCTTATATTGTATAGGAAGATGTGAGGATTTAGGTCATGACAAACGATAACCTCGGAATCCTAAGACGAGTTAGGGCTTATATTGTATAGCAGGGCTATTAACAAACGACAACCTCGGAATCCTAAGACGAGTTAGGGCTTATATTGTATAGCAGGGCTATGCGACAACCTTGGAGTCCTAAGACGAGTTAGGGCTTATATTGTATAGCAGGGCTATGCAAAGGCCTAAGAATCCTAAGACGAGTTAGGGCTTATATTGTATAGCAGGGCTATGCAAAGGCCTAAAGATAAAATCTCGAAATCCTAAGATGAGTTAGGGCTTATATTATATAGCAGGGCTATACAAAGGCCTAAAGATAAGTCCTAAGACGAGTTAGGGCTTATATTGTATAGTAGGGCTATGCAAAGGCCTAAAGATAAGGTGATTTACGTTGCATAAGCAAGCAACCTCGAAGTCTTATGGCTTTGTTGTTTAAGTCTAAAGAATGAGTTAGGGCTTATATTATATAACAGGGCTATACAAAGGCCTAAAGATAAGGTGAGGATTTATGAGTTAGGGCTTATATTGTATAGCAGGGCTATACAAAGGCCTAAAGATAAGGTGAGGATTTATGTGTTAGGGCTTATATTGTATAGCAGGGCTATGCAAAGGCCTAAAGATAAGGTGAGGATTTACGTTTAGGGCTTATATTGTATAGCAGGGCTATGCAAAGGCCTAAAGATAAGGTGAGGATTTACGTTTTAGGGCTTATATTGTATAGCAGGGCTATACAAAGGCCTAAAGATAAGGTGAGGATTTACGTTGCAATAAAAACAACCTCAAAGTCCTATGGCTTTGTTGCTTAAGTTTAAGGAAGGAAGATTGGTTTAGCTTCAACCTCGAATTCCTATGGCTTTGTTGTTTAACTCTAAGGAAGGAAGATTGGTTTAGCTAGGGAAGATAGGTTTTGTTGTTGAAGATGGTCGTGCTGCCCACCATGCTAGCTCCAAGCTCCTNATACCAAAAGTGGTACTTATCTTTAAAAATCAACTTAAGCTCTCAAATGAACTCAAAATATTTTGAAATTTTTATGATGAGTTCTCTAGATCATAAATCATAGTGAAGATCAAAAATCAAATCTTTCAAATTTATTCCACATTATTTTCCTCTGTTCACTGAGCAAGAGGGTATTTTTATTTTATTTTTGTGATTTTTGTACACCAAGATAGGATTTTATAAGTTTGGGGGTATTTAAATAAATAGAAGAAGCCATATTTATCTATTTAAACTACGCGTGCCACCTCAACCTACGACGGCTCCGAAGGCATAAAGTTAAGGGTATTTAAATAAATAGGAAAAAGCCCTATTTATCTATTTAAACAGCGCGTGCATAGGGATATTTAAATAAATAGAAAAAGCCCAATTTTTCTATTTAAACCGCGCGTGCCACCTCATCCTACGATGGCTCCAAAGGTATGTGTGGCGCGCTTTGGTTGGACATCGTCGTCCACGTAGCTTGCTGACTCGGCCCGCTGTTTATGTCCCGAAGCATCGTCCGGCTCAATCTCCTCCGTCTGTTTGATACATGCGCGATCAGACGGCACGTGGTCATCATCCCCAATGGCTTAGGCCGAGAGCCATCCACCTTCAAGGCTTAAGATCTATCTCATTTCTCAACAAAATTAAGTGAATTTATTTTTTTAAAATGCTTGTCTTAGTGAGACGAACACATCCATACGACTAATGTGTCATGAAATTAAGCCCAAGTAAATGGAGAATCAAAATAAGCTCAGGAGGAGGAGAGTTTTATACATTTGCTCTGAGAAGGGAGGCTTCAATCAGAGGTGCTCAGCACGTTCGTTGGAGTCTAAGAAGGCTAGGGATTGAGTCTCCAGTCTTAGTGTAAAGCCTAGGTATGAATTCGACCAAGCTCGATTTCAGGTGTTGGTCTAGAGCTATGGTGGAGGCTATTTCAGGGGTAATTTGATAGGTATTTTTTTTCTCTTGCTGTTGTGAGGGTGTGAGCACAATAAATTGAATTTCGGTGAAGTTTTGAGAGATGTCCTGTTTTTGCCCTAATTTTTAAGCTCAAAATTAGGGTTGTACAGGGGAATCAAGACAGTGGAGTGATTGGAATGGGCTGTGGAGATCTCAAGGAAGCTCTGTGAGTTATTTGGGAGGCTCTCTTTGAGAAAAATTTTTCCACACCTCCCATGGCCGTGGAGGTGAGGTTTTATAAAAATGGCCATGGGGTGGCCCTCAGGGCACAAGCTTGGGTGCATTGTGGTGCTTAGGTGGAGGGCAGAGGAGCTCTTCAATTTGATTTGGATGAGATGGCCTCTAGGTTTGATTTGGGTGAGGTGCCATGGGGGTGGCTCTCGGTTTTGAGCTTTTCCACCACTAGGTTGGCCGGCCGGCCGAGGGGAGGTGGCTAGGAGCTTAGGGAACTCAGGGGAATCCATCACAATAATTTAATGCAAATGTGCTTTGATTTGGCAAAGATATCTTAAGCATGGTGCATTTTTGGAAATAAGATCCCTTAATTTGGGGGATCTTTGGTCCATGGCTTGATTTAGGTTACATTTTTGGGAATAAGAAACCTTAATTTGGGAAACCTTTGGTCCATGACTTGATTTAGGTGGTTTCATGGTGTTTGGACTGGTCACTAAGTCCAACTAATGGCTGTTATGGAGTTAATTTGGTGACATTAGGGTGGTTAGGTCACATTTTGTGCATGGGTCCAAGTGGGTGCAAATGACCAAAACTTGGCTTTGGGCTAGGTTATCCATGTCAATTTGCCCAAATAAATGTTGCATTTGGTGTAGATGATCATAAGGAACAACCTTTGTGAAGAATGGAAATGGTTTTGAGTTCAATTGAAGGGTCAATTTGAGAGAATTTTGAACCTTAATGAATTTGGGTCATGTTGGGTAGGCTTGGGTCTAGCTTGGGTTAGCCTTAAGCTAAGTCCAAATTGAATGTTTTAAATGGTCAATAGGGACCTCATGAAGAGTTTTTAACATGAATTGGATGCCAATTTGGAGGTTAAGGCAATCAATTGGGTGAAATTTGGGGACTTAGCCAATTTGGGGCTAAATTTGGGAATTTTGGATTTATGCCAAAATCAAATGGATTTGAGACTTTCCCAAGGAAATTGATGGTTAATTTTGATGTATAGGAATGTTATAAAGTTTTTTCAACATTAATTGAGGCCAATTGACTAGGCTATAGGTTCAATTTAGTGAGATTATGTCATATGGTTAAAATTGGGGTTTTGACCCAAATCAAAATTGGGCTCAAATCATGGGTCAATTAGGCTTGGATTTGGTTTAGTTTGGTCATATCAAAAGTGAATTTGAGTTAAGGATTGGAATTGGGGCCAATTGAGATCAAATTGATCGACATTTGGGTTGAATTTGGAGAAATTTGGGTCTTTAAAGGAAAATTTGGGGATTTTGGATAAAGGTGGTCAAATTGGCCAAATTGGGATATGTGGTAGTTGAGAGAAATAAAATTGGGAATATTTGGGATTTATTGTGATATTATGGAAGTTTTTGGAATTTTTGAGATTTTGAGCTATTGAGGGGTATTTTGGTAATTTGGAGTGTTTTAGGGGTAAAAAACCAAGATGGGTATTTTAGTAGAGTTGAGGTACCAATCATTACCAACAAGCCATGGATAAATGGAAACCCCGTTTTGGGTCCTCTACATAGTGGTCTTATCCAAACCATAGCCCTAGGGCTAGTAGGTTTAGGGGACCATCTACATGAATATCCCAAAAGATCAAGGGATCTAGGCTAGAAATTTGAGTTTAGGGTTGTGGGTGATTGTGAGTGTAGATGAGTGTAGTGAGTGTCTTAGCTCCAGACCAACACCCAGGGTTAACTCTAAGGTCCAACAGTCCTAAGGGTGACTCATCTTGAGTTTCCCCCAATGTGACCCCACTTACTAAGTGCTAGAGATTTGGACCAATATGTGGAACTTCAAGTTGAGTAGAAAAAGGTTTGGAATTTCTAGTGGTGAGGGTGCCTTTTCTAGTTTTCTAAGAATAGTCAATAGGAAAATTCTATGGCTAGACCTTAGGCTACTAAAGAGGAAAAACTAAACCTCAACCAAAAGTGAGGTCACTATGGCTAGACCTTAGGCTACTAAAGAGGAAAAACTGAACCTCAACCAAAAGTGAGGTCAAGTCATATGGCTAGACCTTAGGCTACTAAAGAGGAAAAACTGAACCTCAACCAAAAGTGAGGTCAACTCTTATCTCAAATTTTCTCCACAAAATGCCTTGAAGTTCCTTTGAATTCTCTTCCTTATCTCACAATATAAACTAACACTCAAAATAAAATAAAATAAAATAAAGGTGGCAGGTGGCATCGGCGATGGGCGACAACAACGATGAGCGGCGGCGACGGTGGTGATGGCAATGGACTAAGAAGTTTTATGGATGGCTAGCCCTCGCTCTTGGAAAATTTAAGTCTTTTCTTATAAAAATTGAAGGGGTGTTTGATCCCGAGAATATATTTGTGTAAAATATATAAAGTTGACTCTGCTATGCAACTGTACTAAAAGCTTGATATGATAGTTTATGAATAAGAAATTTAGGCAATTTATGTTGGGATACTATGTAAGTATACGTATCATTATCCAGTAATAGAAGACATTCTATTTAAGCCCCAAATATCAATCCCACATGGAACGTTTAAATTTGAAATGATAAATAAACTAGGAAATTCACAGAAAGTAAAACAAAATTACTGTCACTAATTCAAAATGTTGAGATATTATCAGAACTAAAATATTTAACTACTAATAAAACAGAAGTGCAAAGTTTAAACGATAACTACTAAACTATTAAACTATATTTATGTGATGAAGATTTCTTAGGTGAAAAAGCATCTTTCCCACTACAATGAGATTTTAGTAAAATGAGATGAGATAAATGGTTTTAATATGTATTGTGCCAAATAGGAGCAGTTTTAATTCTCGACCCTGATACAGTGTTATAGAAAATCATTGGCTAATCCCAGGTTTAGTCCCTAAATCCGTGAATAGGTTAGGAGGATACTGGCTCACACTATAGAGCTCCCACTTCCCGTCATTAGAAGGCTAACTCTCGCTTTAGTTCTTTAAACACTAAGACTGAATTGGGGATTTTAGTCTGCCACCCTAAAATCTCTAATTTTACACCAAACAATGTATATTTGTCTATTTATTTGTACTTAATTCCATGAACGAAATTCTCCTTCATAGAATCAAATGTCATCCTCACTCTGTTGTATAACTCATACTCCATTTCCTAGATTATATGTTTCGCAAAAAAAATTAATAATTAAATTAGCTAGATCAAAAAGTAAATTAAGTTCAGAGTTGAAAAATCATCACAATTTATTTTATATTTTAATATTGGCACATCCATATTATCTCTTCAGTTCACCATATCTCAGAGTAGGGAGAAAGATAAAGGAAACTACTCAGACTTCATGAGAAAGATCAATTTTTATATATAAAAGTAAAGTTCATACAACACTAATAAACAAACAAAACTTATCTGAAACTCTTTCTCAATGCAAATCCCTTGTTTATACAACAATAATAAACAAAGAACACTTATCTGAAACTCTTTCTCAAAGCAAATCCTTTGTAAAAACTGCTTAGACTTCATGAGAAAGATACAACAAAACACAAATTTCATATATAAAAGAAAGTTCATACTAAAAATAAACAAACAACACTTATCTGAAACTCTTTCTCAAAGCAAATCTCTTGTAGCCTCTCAGACTTCATGAGAAAGATACAACAAAACACAAATTTCATATATAAAAGAAAGTTCATACAATAACATTAGAAAGATACAACAAAACACAAATTTTATATATAAAAGAAAGTTCATACAACAATAATAAACTAGCACTTATCTGAAACTCTTTTTCAAAGCAAATCCTTTGTAGCCTTTCCTAGGAAATGTTGGAAGAAGAAATCTCTCACTTTTCTCCTTCTCCAACACTCTTAGAGAAGAATTCACACTTAATCTCATAAAAAACTCTAATTTTTTAAAGAAAAATCATTAATAGACTCCAAAATTGTGGTGGAATGAATATGGAAATGTGTATGGTGTGTAAGAGATTGAATTGATGCCAGGAATGACAAAAAAGGAGTGTATTTTCTAATCAATTTCGGCCCCCAAATAGCGTCTAGAGTCGGTTCTCCAATTGGTGCATCCAAAAAATCTTCAAAAAGCATCAAAATTTATCAAATCTTCTAGAAACATGGTCTAAAATGACACTGGTGCCAGTGGTCCACAATTTAATTCACTACTCTCTGTCAAACGACGCCATCGGCGTGGAACAAATTTTCAACTTCTTTATTTTGACTCTAAATTTCATCATTTTTGCTTTCTTTTTACTGCAAGTCCTTAAATTCAACAACTTACAAGAAAACATGAAAAATACTTTCTATTAAAAACAATAACAAAAAATGAGGATAAATTATGGTTCTAAAAATGCATATATTTTTTGTCTATCAAAATCCCCCAAACTTACATGTTACTTGTCTTCAGGTAACTTTTTTACTACTAAAATTATGACTTATGGTAATGAATTTAACTTCTAGATTTTCATATTTTATTCCACTAAACATAATAGTATAACTTAAGAAAAATTCGAAACAACTCCAATTAATACTAAAGGTATAAGAGTATCCAACAATCAAGTCTAAGATTTCTGATTATCTATTCTTTTCAAGAAAAATTGCAAATTGTCATATTAAATCCACTTAGAGTATTCATATGAAAAAGAACTTCATTAAAATTTACTATTAAATAAGCTAATACTCAAATATAACTTTAGAAAATGTAGCCAAGCCTTATTCTTTAAGTTGATTCAAGTGAAGCCAATTTTTACTTAGACATCTCCTCAAGCTTCTCCCCACATTATCTTTTTCTTTTCTTTTCTTTTCTTTTCTTTTGAGGATCATTTTCAATTCTTTTTCTTTTCTTTTCTTTTTCTTTTTCCTCATTTTTTTATGTGAGGATTACTATATCTTGATAGTTTTTAATGATTTTGAACTTCACTATCCTTTTCTTAAAGTCAAAAACTTTTCACATTTCTTCACTTAACAAATTTATATTAACTTAAATATTTCATAAAGTTTAATTCTTTTCTTCTTACATGAATCTTTAAGATTTTTAATACTTCAAAAATACAATTTTTTTTACTTAGAATAGAAATATCTTACTCTTTAAAATTAACCTTTATTATTGAAAATTTTTACTTAAGTTTACTATATATTTAGAAACATAGAAACAGTTATCTAAAGTTATGCCCTAATACCAAAGGCTATGTTAAATTTAAAAATTTTGAAAATATAGCTAAGTGAGGACAAATAAAATTAAGTTTCTTTCTTTAAAAAGGAATTTATAATACCAAAGGTCATGTTAAATTTAAAATTTTGAAAATATAGTTAAGTGAGGACAAATAAATTCCTTACCCCAAACTTAAATTTTTAATAGATATAGCATGAAGAACTGAAAAAATAAAGGGTGAAAGAAATCATTAAATACATAAGGAAAAGACTTACCTGTTCAAGGTTCTGATTTTAAAATTTAATTCTGAAATATTGCAGGTGCTATTATTTACAACTTCAAGACTTAAAACATTAAATAACACATAATACATATAAAATCTGCTAAGAAAGAGTTAATTACAATACATTTAACAAAATACTAGCAACTAACAACAAAACTAAACCGACTTTCAAATAACAAACAATTTTACAATTCTATAGTTCACAACTTAATATCTAAAATAAAACAGAGTCTCACAATCTAACAACAAGCAGTCTCAACAATATAAAAAACAAATAACAACATAGCAAAGTACAATCAAACATAAAAAGAAAGAAAGATCACCAATCATCATCATCTTCTTATTCTACATCCAAATTCTATCGCTGATATGGGGTAAAAATAGGGTGAGTAGGAAACTGAACTTAATGATCACCCTTCATGTATCTCACCATCGCATCATCATAAGCAACGTCATATTCAAACTTTTGCTTTATCAAATCACCAGTGAGCATTTCTGACCTCCATGTTTTCTATTCTATGATCCATTCTTAAGATATCTCTATTGGATCATCATCTGCTCCATCAGTTCTCGAAGATTAGGGTCACTAGAAGTAGGGGTCCTCAAAGTAGAAGGAAATCCCTGGTCCTCTTTCCAAATCTCTATTCAACATGAGATTCATATGTCATTATGTTAGCAGGCCCAATATGTTTTAGAGGCTTGATCCTCTCCTCAGTCATTCTAAAGTCAACTCCTACCTGTTCACAGAGTGTAAAGATAAGTGCAAGGTGTGCCAAACCACCAGTGGTCTCTTCTAAAGCAATGGATCGAGTGTTTCTCAAAATAATAGAGCCTACATTTACCTTTTGCATGTGCTGAATACAGATGTTCAGGATGGATCTATCCTTGGTAACCTCACTATAATGATTTGTCGATATCATTCTTCCAAAAATAAAGTAGTGTCAGGCCTTAGATACTACATTTAGCATAGAAAGAAGAAAGTTTACCTTAACACGATTCTTCACTTTTCAGGTTCCTCTTCCATCAGTAAGAAAAGAAATAACCTCATCCAAGGCCTCATTCGTAGCATAAAACGATTTATACTGGCAACTGTGCACATCTTCTAGCTGATAAAAATCATTAATTTTTCTTAGAGTAAACTCCACCATTTTCCCACGAACAAAAACAAAGTCGTCAAATTCCCCCGTAAAGTTGACATAGAATTCCATCACTACACCAATACTTGCATCGATAGTAAAATAATAAAAATTTTCCTACTGCCGAGCACTGATTAATCGCTCGACTTCTCCTCTCGGATTTTTAAATCCACGATCTGGAATCACTTTTTTTTTATTTTAAGTAGACTATTGAATCGAGAACTTACCTTGAAGCTGACAAATTTTTGTTCATAATAATCTACTTTTATTTTTTCCTTTGCTCGTTCTTAGTGCCAAGGGAAATCTAAGAAAATTTAATAAAATCTGAATAAATTCCCAAAATTCCAAAAATCACAATGTAAAACGCATAAAACTTAAATCTACTAAATAAGAGTTCTTCATCAAAGGATTTTCTCAAAATCTCTAAAAAAATTCCAAAATTTTTGGATCTCGGCAATGTGAGATAAATCCTAGGTGAAAATAAAAAAATTTTAGTTTAAAGTGTAGATCTTACCTAGAGAAATAAAATTCAAACTTCCTTTGCCTTAAAATCGCCTCAAATCCGAGAAAAATCAATTCCTAAGTGCAAAAACCGGAGATTGAAGGTGATTAAAGGGTAAAAATGGAGTTTTACGGTGCAAATCACAAATTTTAAGGGGTTTAAGATATTCTTGGGTCGAGGGCACTGTCAGCGTCCATGTCAGCACCGTCGGCGCTGAAGGCTTAAAATTCCATTTTTCAATTTTTTAAAATTTCAATTTTCTTCCAATATACTCCAAAGTTTATTTAGTCTTTTTTAACACTAATTTTCATTTAAAAATAATTCACAAACAACACCAAACTAACTTTTATATATGAAAATACACTTTTTACAAATACATTTTTCTGATCACACTTTCACACATATAAAGCAAACTAAATTATAAATCAACGTCGAAATCAAGCCACAACACTAAACGTTGACACAAAACTATACACACAATCAATGTTCAAAATTCTAAAGCAAAGCAAACTAAATCAAATCCAAAAAATAACATTAAATACTTACGTATTTTAAACTAGTAGAGGGTTCAACTTCTTTAATTATTCAACCTCTTCTTGAGTGCTTTCTTCTCTTCTAATATCTCTCATAGACTGGTAATGAATGCACAGATTGTAGAAGGGTCGGTACGGGAATTGATCAGTCAAATTTTCTTTGATCCGTTCTTTTTCCTTAAACATGCGAAACAATCCTGCTTCAATTGTTCCAGTATGATCAAAATTCTCTTTCATCCTTCAATCTAGGCAATTGAAAAGGTATTTAAGATTTCTTATTGCATTTGAAATACTCTGAAGTTCTTTTTCAATTTTCCTCATTTTCTTTTCTAAAGCGAGTGAACTTCCAACTGTTTGTGGCATTAATGGAGTTGAAGCATGTGATGAATGATCTAAGATAGCATCTATGTATCATTTCCATTCCCAATATAATTATCATCAATATGAATCATGGGCTCCCAAGGTAATAAAACTTTTTTCCGACTTTCATATGGAACTTGAGATTTACTGCAAAGTAGGAAAATTGTGGAAGGATGCCCAAGTCCATATGCTGACCCATTCATAATAATAATTATAATAGATTTAAAAATGATATATCCTACATCAGCGTGCTTTGCCATTTGAATGCAATAGTTTAAAATAGCACTTTCTTTGGTGACTCTACTAATCTTCATGGTAGGGAGTAATTTTGCAGAGATGAAGAAATTCTACTATTTTGATATTGGATTAAGAAATGAAGCAGAGAAACTAACATGTCCCTCATCTCGCATTTCCCAAATATCACTTTTATCAGTCAGAAAATTATAGACATATTGCATCAAATCTCTCATTGGGATAAAATTTGTATAATGACAGATTGAAACGTTTTCTATCATATACAACTCATTAATTCACGCTGGAGTAAATGGTATAGATTTACCTCGTATGAAGACAACTCCTTAGGTAATTCCATGTAAGTTGGCATATAATTCCTACACCACTGGTACAACAGCTGCAGCGATAGTGTAATACAAAACTTCCCATCGTCTTTGTACAATGATTTTATCAATCAGAGAACTTGGATTAATCAATCCATGATTAACAAAGCCTCTCTCCTTGATAAGCCACTTCTTCGTAATGACTTTGTCGTATAATTTATGCGCGTCAAAACCGATAAACTTTCTTCTATTGAAAACTCCATGCATGACAGTATTTTTGGAATTGGAAGCCATGAAATTCAAAAATAGGAAGTTTATGATTATCAAAGGTAGTTTGTATGACTTAAAAAACACCTCTTGACGGTTATTAAGGAGCGAAATCCAGCTAAAGTCCGCCAAAAACATAAAAAACTGCACGAAATTGCTTAGGGTAGCATCGACGCTCTTGATGGCACAGTTGTCGCCATGGTCTGTCTAGCAGGCTCCGTCGGCGCCATAGGCCAAAATTGCGTCTTTTCATTTTTTTTGGTTCAATTCCATTCCAAATTTTCCTCTAATACAAATATTTGTCTCAATTTATGATATATAAAATTGTGTAGGATTGTTATCTCCTAATATATAAAACACTTATCAAATAAAATAGTAATATATATATATCTGTGTGTGTGTCTGTGTTGCCTCCCACAAAGTATTTGGTTTAACGTCGTCAGCCCGACGTACCATTTGATTAGTTGGGTTGAATTAGCATTAAAACTTCTTTAAATTGTGGTATGTGCCCTTCATAATAATGTTTCAATCAATACCCATTAACTTTAAATATATTTCCAGTGTTAGGATCTTTAATAACAACAATTCTATAATGATATACTTTAATCACTTTAAATCGTCCTAACCATCTGGATTTCAGTTTTCCTGAAAATAATCTCAATCTTGTATTATATAATAAAACTTCTTATCCAGGTTCAAAATTTTTTTTAATAATCTTCTGATCATGCCATATTTTCATTTTCTCTTAATAGATTTTTGCATTATCATATGCTTCATTTCTAATCTCCTCAATTTCATTGAGTTGCAATAATATTTTCTCACCAGCATCCTTTAAATTAAAATTAATTTTTTTAAAAGCCCATAATGATTTTTGCTCTAATTCTACTGATAAATATGATGTTTTTCAAAAATAAGTCTATATGGGGACATTACTATAGGAGTCTTATAAGCAGTTATGTATGCCCATAATGCAGTTATCTAATCTAGCAAACCAATTCAATTTATAGGGATTTACAGCTTTTTCTAGAATTTACTTTATTTCATGATTTGATATCTCTACTAGACCGCTAGTTTTAGGATGATAAGTAGTAGAGAAACTATGCATAATATCATATTTCTTAATCTATTTTTCAATTCTCTTATTCCTAAAATGAGATCCTCCATCCGTAATAATTACTCTCGAAATTCCATATCTTGTAAAAATATTTTTAATTAAAAATTTAGAACACTCTGAGCATCACATCTAGGTACAACAATAACTTCAATCCATTTGGACATATAGTCAATAGGAAGTAATATATATAAATTTCTAAATGAATGCATAAATGGTCTCATAAAATCTAATCCTCACTCATTAAAAATTTCAACTTCTAATGTGCAATTTAGAGGTAGAACTCTCTGGCAAACGGCGCCGTCGGTGCCCACTCTAGCGCCATCGACGCTGAACAAATTTTTAACTTCTTCATTTTGACTCCAAGTTTCATCATTTTCGCTTCCTTTTTACTGCGAGTCCTAAAATTCAACAACCTGCAATAAAACATGAAAATACGTTCCATTACAGTAATATCACCAAAATGAGTATAAACTATGGGTCTAAAAATGCATATATTTTTGGTGTATCAGTGTCTTGGTGTCTGTTAAAAAAGGTGTCTCCATTCAATGAATCTTCTAAAAGTTGCCTTCTCATAAGTCAATTGATTGAATTTTCGTGTCCATAGGCTATTTCCCATATTTTTATAAAGGGTTGCTTCAACACTTCTTCAAAAATCCACTCAAATATTCATTAATATATAGACTTAGTTGGGAGAGATAAAGGTAAGGAATGCATTTAATGATGAATATCAATAGAGGAGATTTTAGCATGATATAGATTTTCAAAATGTTATGGTTAGACACTTCATGGGTGAACCTAAAGTAAACTTTCCTGCTTGCCTCAGCTTTGTTCCCTATGCTCCCATTCGTGATGAAGATGAAGAGGCAAGAGATGAAGAAGAAGATTACGATGATGTGGTGAGGAAGGAGATGAGGACTGATAATTTAGTTTAAGTTTGATTTGATATTATGTGTTGTTTGTATATTTGTTTGTATTGTGTTGTACTTTTATTTGAGACTTGTTGGATTTAAGATTTTTATGTTGTGTTGTGGACCTGTAATTTGTAATAGTATTAATAGACTTTTTACTTTTTAGTTTTTATTTTAGTATTTTCAGTTTGAGCTTGTTGAATGTGTAGTATTCTCAATTTTGTTTTTCAGTTTAGTATTTTTGTTTTAGTTCCCAACAAGTTCTTTAGAATATATAATGTTTTATTTAATGCTTTAAATTTTATATGCAGTTTTACAGTTAGTACCTGCAGTATACAGAACCAATTTCATGTTTAGATATCCTCTACAGGTTAGTTTTTATTTTCATGCATTTTTTGTTTTCTTTCACCAACTAAAATATTTTTAAAATCATTTAAAAATTTAAGTTTGGGGGAAAGAAAAATTTCTTTTGAAATGGAGAAAACTAAATTTTATTTGTCCTTTAAGTAACTATATTTTTCAAAATTTATATAATATGATCTGGGATATTAAGATTTAAATTTAAATGACTATACTTATGTTTATAAATATTATAGTAAATTTAGGTAAAAAGTTTTTAATAATGAAGGTCAATTCTAAAGTTAAAGATATTTGGTATGATAGGATAAGACTATGTTTTTCTATTTTAAGTAAAGAAAAATTGTATTTTTGAAGTGTTAAGAATTTTAGAGTTTCATGTAAGAAGAAAGGAATGAGGCTTTATGAAAAATCATAAACTAGTATGACTTTATTAAGGAAAGAGAGGTGTGGAGTTTTGACTTTAAGAAGAGGATAGTGAAGTTAAAAAATATTAAAGTTTGTCCAGATATAGTAATTCTCATCTGAAAAAGAAAAAAGAAAAAGAAAAAAAAGGATTAAAAAGATCCTAAAAGAAAAAAAAAAGAAAAGAGAAAAGAAAAAAAAAATGGATGAGGAGAAGTTTGAGGAGATGCCTAATAAAAAATTGGCTTCACTTGAATCAACTTAAGGAAGGAGCTTTATTACATTTTCTAAACTTATATTGAAGTATTAGTAGCATTCCTAGTAACGTTTTCATGAAGTTCTATTTCATATGAATGCTCTAAATTTCTTTAGCATGACAAATTGCAATTCTTCTTGAAATGAATAAAGATTCAAAAATCTTAAATTTGATTGCTAGATATTTCTAGACTTGGAGTTTGAACCTAAGTTATTAAAGGTTTTTCTTAATTTTTGCTATTATATTTATTGAACTAAAGTATAGAATTGATAAGTTGATCTCTATCCTAAAGTCATGTGTTTTATGTAATAAAAGTGTCACTTAAGGACAAGTAACATATATGTTTAGGGGATTTTGATACACAAAAATAATATACTCTTTTAAGTATCCTTTTTATGCCTATTTTTGGTGATACTGCACTTTAAAGAAAGGTAATTTTGTGTTTTTGTTGCAAATGTATCATTTTTAGGCATTTGGAGCAAAAATAACAAAAGGAACAAAATTTGGAGCAAAACCAATCAATTTTGGGGTTTGGCGCATGATGTGCCAAAATCTAGAGCACTGGCGCATGATGCACCAAGTGCGACTTTTTCAAATTAAGACAATTTGAGATGAGATTTGCGTGAATTTTTAAAGGAACACTTGTTCTAAATACCCAGGAGTGATTCAATGCATCTAGACACTTTAGATGGTTCTAATTTAAAGGGCTTTGACTTTTGGATCAAAGAGGCACAACTTTTGAATTTAAAGATTTGACATTCAAATTTTGGAGGAAAATTGAAACTCTTTTCAAAGGAGGCAGCCCAAAATAAAATAGAGTTTGAGAAGTACTTCAAAGAGGGGGGCAGAAAAAGAAAAAGGCGAAAAAAGGGAGGTGGCGTGAGAACCAAGAGAGAAATATAGAGAGAGAAAGTTAAGGTCTTGGAGATTGTCTTCTAGGGTTGTAAGAGGAGAGGGAATGTGAGAGATTTCATCTTCATTGCACCTCTAAGAGAGGATTGAGAGTGCTTGTAAAGAGAGAAAGACTTGGAGAGAACTTCTAGAGAATTACTTGGGATGAATTGTTTGATAAGTTGTATTTTTCATTTCTTTTGTTTGTAAACTTGATTTTACATATGTAGTAAGTGTTTTATCGTATCCTTCTCATGAATTTTGAGTAGTTTTCTTTATCCTTCTCTCTAGTTTGAAGAAATGGTTTTGTGAAGAATTGATTTTGTTTTCAACGGTTTTAAATGTAAATAATTTGTGATGATTTGAACTCCGATTTTCATTTACTTTTCGATCTGGCCAATTGAATTATTAAAAAGTGTTGAGAAACATATGTTCTGAAAATAGGATATGACTTCTACAACAAAATTAGAATTGCATTTTATTTCATGAGAGAGTATGTCATCTATGGGATTGGGTACAAATAAATAGGGAAATATACTTCGTTGGATGTAGAATTGGAATATTTTAAGGTGACAGATTAGAATCCCCGAGTTGGTTCAGTTGATTGGAAACTAAAGAGAGCATGTTAGCTCTCACGTGAGGGAGTAGTGGGAGTTATGGAGTGACAACCGGTATCCTCCCAGCCTAACCACGAAATTAGGGACCAAACTCTGGATTATTCAATGTTATGTAGAGAATAGGATTGCTTCTATTTGACATAAAATAATTTTTAAACATATTTTTCAAATGATTTCAATTTCTTCATAAGCCATATTTTCATTGTAAAGGGGAAGGGTGTTTTCTCATACTTGAACTTTTCATTAACAAAAACCTTTATTTTATTTCAGCAATTTTACTTTTGAAAGTTTAGCATCTAGTCATACATCTGCATATTTAGTAGCATTTCACTTGAGTAGTTTAAACTTCAAACTTCATATTTTACTTTGTTTTTATTTTTATTTTAATTTAAGAATAGAATATAAATAGCTAGCTTATATATGTTTCCAGCTTTCTAGTGGGATCGATATCTAGGACTCTATTAGAGCCCTGTATTACTTGAATGATAAGTCTAGTTGCATTATATGTAAAAGGGAATTGAGAGTTTAAAAGAGGTGTTAAAGATAAATTATTTTCATTAAAGTTACATTATTATTTGGGTTACATTGCATATTTATTATTAATTTAATCCCAAGTTTTTGTGCATCAGGGGGAATGAAAAATACAAAACTTGAATTTTATTTGTTCTCAAATATTCTATAAGTGAATTTGATTTGAAAAGAAAAATGATCCTGTATATGAAGTTATATTAGGGAAGTAAAATTTTGATTATGGAAATGAGTAATAAAATTTAGTTAAAATTTTATAAATGATATATAAAGATTTAAAGTAAAAGTTCTTAAATGTAGAAATGATAAATATTCTGTAACTATCTTTAGTAGGAGATATTGTGTTTTTGAAAAATGTGGAAGGATTAGACTTTTATTTTTGAAACTTAAATTTCTTTTATTAAAAATAATTTTCATAAGCTATTATTATGTTTTTAAGTAAAAAAAAAATATTAAATCATTACTTTAGGAAGGGAGGAGTGGAATTCAAAATTATTAAAAATATATCCAGATATAGTAATCCTTGCCTAAAAAAAAGAAAAAGAAAAAGAAATGTAAATGAAAAGAAAAGGGAGGAGAAGCTTGACGATTAGTGCCTAATCAAAAATTAGTTCAGCATCAGATCATTTTAAAATATAAGACTTGAGAAATTCTTAAGCTTAAGGATATAATATAGTAAGTAAAATTATACTTAATAAAAATTTTTAAGTGAATGAAATAAAATGCCTAAGTTCTATGTTTGGAAAATCTACAAGTATTTCTAAATTAGATAATAACTCATTTTTTCATACTTCTTCACTTTAAAAATTTCTAAACTTTAAGTTGGTCTCATTCACAAGAATTTTTTGTAAATTAGACTACTATATTTGTAAAACAAAATTTTAGAACCTCCTAAGAAACTCATATACATAATCATACTTATTTAGTTTTTTAAAGATTGAAGTGTCACTTGAAGATAAGTAACATTTTAAGTTTGAGGGATTTTGATACACCTAAAATATATAGTGTTTTTATACACATTTTTATACCTATGTTTGAGATATTGCGCTTTAATGGAAGGTATTTGTGTGTTTTTTCTTCAGGTACAACTAAAAAAGTGAAAAATAGCAAAAAGAGTAAAAAATGATCATATATGGAGCAAAAATGAAAAAATGGTGCAAAAGCATTTTGGCGCCTAAGCACTAGATCTGGCACATAAGCGTCCATGAAACAGAGGAGGCCACGCCTAAGCACCAGAGGCCCCGTGCTTAAGTGCCTATGACAGTTACTTAAGGGGTTAATTCATTTTGATGAATTTTGAACAGACGTTTGAGGCACCTATTGGCTAAAGTGGGTGGTTATAACCACTATAAACAAAAATATGGTTAAAATACTTGTGAAAAGAGGCATCCTTTAGAGAATACATAAAATTTGGACATATTTTGAAGAGATGCCAAGGCACCTCTAGGAAAATTATAAAAAGAGAGGCTTAGGACCTTTCGAGGGGCTACATCTAGTATCTTCAAGTGATTCTTTTAGATTCCTCTTTGTTGTGATTTCTGGGAGAGACTGTAAGACGGCAATATCTACCGTTATATTAGTTTTAGTTTCTTGTGTTTGAGAGTTAAGAGATTTGTAAGAAGATAAGAGATTCAAAGGAACTTCATGAGTTTGGTGGAGGATTTGAGATAAGTTTCTATCTTTTTGTTACTACATTTGGTTTTAATTGAGACTTCTTGTTGCTTGTTGGTTTGACAATAATTTTTGCTTTTAAACTAAAGTGTGGTTTTATTTTCTTCAGGAATTCTGAGTATTTTTCTATATCTTTTTCCTTAAAATGATAAGTAAATAAAGTATTGGATGGAAGTTGGGGAGAGTATTCATCTTTAATGTTGGAAGATGTTGTGATAATTTAACTTCATGTACTTCATTTACTTCTTGATTTGGCCCATCGAGATGTTAAAATTTATTGTGAGAACATGTAAGAACCAGGATAGTAGTCTCAGACAACAGTTGGAAAGAATCACATGATATTGTATGGATGAGAATGTAATTCATATGATTGAGTGCAAATAAATAGGAAAATAATTTTTGAAGGGTGTAGACTTAGAGGACTTTAAAGTGACAGGTTAAAGCCCCTAACTTGGTTTATTGTTTTAGGTTTTGATACACGATGTTATCCCCAAGTGGAGGGAATCGAGGGAAATGAGAGCTAGTATCTTCCCTATTTAACCGGTCTTCAGAACTATTCAAATTTTAAATTAGCCAATACTCTTTATAGCATCTCTAGTAAGGGTGAAGGATAATATTGCTCCTATTTAGCACAACAAAATTTTGCATACTTCCACAACAGAATTCCTATACTTATTACTGATTCATGATAAAAAAGATATTTCGTATTCAATGCTTATTATCTTACAAAATCTGAAGTTATCTTTAGAAGTTGTTATTATATTGTCAAAATATCAAAAATACAAAAAAGAATTGAACTTTAATTACTGTGATAATATATTTAGTTTAAGTAATTGTCTTTTTGAAATAGAAGATTGTTANCAACCTCTTTATGAGTTTATTCTTCCACTTCTTCTTCCTCGGCCTATCTTTTGATAAACACCGTTTCTTTACCCTCAGAGCAGTCATCTTCTTTGCCCATTCAACGGGTTTCAGTGTTGAATCATGTCCTTTTCTCATAAGGACAACATAGTAGCCTAACAAATGAAAGGAGAAACATACTAAAGATACTAAGAACTGTCANTAAAAATACATTCCTTAAAGTGCAATATCATCAATATAAATGTATAAAAACAATTCAAAATTCTAGTTATTTTTTTCATGCATTAGTACTTTACATAATGGTCATCAGCTGCCTCGTTCAGGATATACTATATCTAACCACCGAGCATGAACAAATTCTCTTGGTCAGCCTAATAGTATACTATTTGCATGAAGGCATAGTCCCAGATTTTAGATACTTCTTTGCAAAGACCAGTTTTTTTCTCTTGCATCTCTTTCGGTCGAATTAGCACCACATGGAGATTGTCCTCTCACCTGGTGCAAGAAACTTTCCTTTTATCAAGATGATGGGTTAGATTTTTAGGAATATCTAGCACTCCTTAACCGCTTCTTCGTGGATCTTCTTTGATTTGGTCGGGTGATTGAACAAATTCTCCTCGCTTCTATTCAGCGCTTGAAACAAAGAAGCTGCCACTGTAGACAAATCCCAACCTACTTTAATAGGGGAAAACCCCTAATTAGAGCATCCTCACTTCTTTCATAAAAAAAAATTTGATCTGAGACATGAAAAGTCTAAGTAAAATTCATTAGACAGAAATAGAAATATGTACTTAGGATCGCTCCACCTAGGACCAAGTAGCTATGCCTATATTCAACAATGAATGATCATCAACAACTCTTTTATCTTCAACTGGCTGATCACGTACAGTAATTCCTAGTATACTAATGAGTTTAGGAGTGCTTGCAGTGCTGGATGACCAAAAACATGAACCGGGCTTTAGCGGACGGACCAACCCCCAAACTACCCAACTCTTTCTTAGGGTTGGGTTGACCTTCTCTGGAGCCTCCCAAATTGAATCTGAGGACACATCTTGATCCCCTTGCTTAGACGACTTTAACCTCTTTGTGAGTTTATTCTTCCACTTCTTCTTCCTCGGCCTATCTTTTGATAAATGTAGTTTCTTTACCCTCAGAGCAGTCATCTTCTTTGCCCAGTCAACGGGTTTCAGTGTTGAATCATTTCATTTTCTCATAAGGACAACATAGTAGCCTAACAAATGAAAGGAGAAACATACTAAAGATACTAAGAACCATCAACTATGCAATATATAAAGAGAATCAGCAAGAAAATTATGAGATTCTAATTATTGCATTAAATTTTGACTATTAGGATTTTATTTATTGCATTAATTTTTTTTGTCCATATTACAGTTGTTGTTATCAAGGTGGAAGAAAATTACGATATTTAATATATACAAAGAAATGTTCTACACAAATCTATAAACTATCTAATGATCCAGTCTAAAACAGATACGACAAGGACCACTTTGATGAAAAAATATAAGTCATGAATTCGACTGGCTGAAGATCGCCAACCGACCCAAAGGCTACCAGCTGACCAAAGGTTAGNTGTCAACTATGCAATATATATATAAAGAGAATCGGCAAGAAAATTATGAGATTCTAATTATTGCATTAAATTTTGACTATTAAGATTTTATTTATTGCATTAAATTTTTTTTGTCCTTATTACGGTTGTTGTTATCAAGGTGGAAGAAAATTACGATATTTAATATATACAAAACAATGGTCTACACAAATCTATAAACTATCAAATGATCCAGTCTAAAATAGATACGACAAGGACCACTTTGATGAAAGAATATAAGTCATGAATTCGACTGGCTGAAGATCGCCAACCGACCCAAAGGCTACCAGCTGACCAAAGGTTAGATGACCAAAGGGCCACCTAGGCCAATCAAGGACCAACATGACAATGATCGTTCAAAGATGTAATACCCTCACAAGTATCATGTGAAGCTCTCTTAATAACTCCCCAAANCGTTAGATGACTAAAGGGCCACCCAGGCCAATCAAGGACCATCATGACAATGATCGTTCAAAGATGTAATACCCTCACAAGTATCATGTGAAGCTCTCTTAATAACTCCCCAAATATCCCAAAAGAACTGCAATGATCACTAAGGAATTTTAATCAGGCAAGTCGGCTCTTGGCGGCCGACCAGTTGCCACACTTAAAGCCGATTAGCTTCTCAGAGCAAAGGGCAATCGATGTCCAAACAAAAATTTTACCAACTTTGCAAAGCGAAAGCCAACAAGTGGCCATACAAAAGGTGTCAAAGTTAGTCATGAATACAAAAATGTTCGAACAACGAAAAAAAATTAATAACATGTAACGCCTTATTAAAGCAAGGGCAAGCATGTCATTTAATATTTTTTTCCTCTANTGATTAGCTTCTCAGAGTTAAGGGCAACCGATGTCCAAAAAAAAATTTGACCAACATTGCAAAGCGAAAGCCAACAAGTGGCCATACAAAAGGTGTCCAAGTTAGTTATGAATACAAAAAGGTTCGGACAACAAAAAAAAAATTAATAACATGTAACGCCTTATTAAAGCAAGGGCAAGCATGTCATTTAATATTTTTTTTCCTCTATCTTTCATATATTGGTAGTTTTTTTGGCACTTTTTACCTACATCCATCATTTGTAGGGATAAGCCCCTCCCCTATTATCTTGTTACCATCATTTGCAAGATAAAAAAGGTTCATTGAGCCCAGGAATACTCCATTCTCCCTTATAGGGCAAGTCTGTGAATACTTTGTCCTTCTCTCCCTCTCTGCCTCTCTCTACCTCTCTCAAACAGTTCCTACCGCTCTGATCTATGAGCATGCCTCATGATCCCGACTTTATATGACAGTACGATGTTTGCATTTACAATCTTAATTTTTCCTTACTTATATTTCTTACTTTGCATAGGTTTTCAAAAACATGATTTTGAAGCAAATAAGAATGGAATTATTATATTTAAATATGAGATAATAGACAAGTATACGTATCATTATCAAGTAATATATGACTTTTTTATTAAGCCCCGAATTTTGAACCCACAGGGAAAAAATACAATATGGAACTAAATCAGAAGAAATTAGATAACAAATTCTACTTCACAAAATGTTATTACTAAAACTAAAGATGTTATAATAGGAATTAAAGTTCAATTCTTTTTGTAATTTTTGATAATTGAAAGTAAAGAAAAAAACTAACTAAACTTAACTAGCTATCTGTAAATAAAATATATATTTTCTTATCATGTATCAGAAACAAGTATAGGAATTCTGTTGTGGAAGTATTTAAATTGTGTTGTGCCAAATAGGGGCAATAATATTCTTTACCCTTAGTAGAGATTTTACAAAGAATATTGACTAATTTAAAGTTTGAATAGTTTTGAAGACAGGTTAGGTAGAGAATATACTAGCTCTCACTCTAGAGTTCTCTCTTCTTCCTCTACCTGGGGGCTAACATCTCATATCAAAACCTAAAACTATAAACCAAATTTTGGGCTTTAGTCTATCCCTCTAAAGCCCTCTAATCCTACACCCTTCAAAGTTTATTTCCCTATTTATATGAACTCAATCATATGAATTACATTCTCATCTATACAATCTCATGTGATTCTTACCATTACTTGACGGAGACAATACCATTCTGGATCTTACATGTTCTCATAACAAATATTAACATCTGAATTGACCAAATCAAGAAGCAAATGAAGTATAAGGATTAAAATCATCACAATGTATTCTAATATTAAAGATTAATACTTCATACAATTTCCATCCAATACTTGATCACTTATCATTTTAAGGAAAAAGATAAAAAAAATTACTCAGAATTCATAAAGAAAGCACAACCACACTTACGTTTGAAAATAAAAATCATCAAAATAAATAAGAAGTCTAAATTAAAACCAAATGTAGTCACAAAGAAAAAAAACTTATCTCAAATCCTCTCCACCAAACTCTTGAAGTTCCTTTGAATCTCTTCTCTTCCTTTATCTTACAATAATCTCTACTCACACACTACAGCTCCTCTCTTTTTCTCCTCTCTAAAAGTATCCTAATTAATCCAAGAGAGAGAGAGAGAGAGGCATCAGTATTATCTAGAGGGAGGCAGCGGCGTGTGTGGGAGGAAAGCTCTTTATTACAATCCAATTCCTTCTTTTATATATTTTCAAAAGGTGTCTAGGTGTCTCTTCAAAATATGTCCACATTTAATGAATCTTCCAAAAGTTGCCTCCTTTCAAAAGCCAAATTTTATATTCGTGTCCATTAATTATTTCCAATGTTTTCACCAAGGGTTGCTTCAAACACATCTTCAAAAATTCATTTAAATTCATTGAATAATCAAATAACTACTTTTGGTGCTTAAGTGTGAGGCACTTGGCACTTAGGCTCGGCCTTCTCAAATTTATTGGCGCTTAAACGCCAGTTCTAAGTGCTTAGGAGTCATAGTTCTTTTGCACACATTTTTCATTTTTGCTCCAAATTTTATCCTTCTTCACTCCTTTCACCATTTTTCATCCATTTGATTGTACGTGAAAGAAAAACAAGCAAATACCTTCCATTAAAGCACAATGTCTCAAAAATATGTATAAAAATGTGTACATAAATACTATATATTTTAGGTGTATCAAAATCCCCCAAACTTAAAATGTTATTTGTCCTCAAGCCAATCTTTCAAAACCAAAATAAGTAGATTATGTAAATGAGTTTCTTTAGGAAATTCTAAAATTTTGATATAGAAATATAGTTGTCCAATTTAAAAAAAAAAATATTTGTACATGAGACCAACTTAGATTTAAGAAAATTTAAATGTAAAGAAATCTAAAAATAATTAGTTGTTAACTAGTTCAAAATATTTGTAAATTTTTCAAATATAGAGTTTAGGCATTCTATCTTCTCCACTTAAAAATTTTTATTAAGAATAATTATACTTACTATATTATATTCTTAAGCTTAAGAGTTTCTCAAGTCATATACTTTAAAAAGATTAGATGTGGAAACAATTTTTTATTAGACACTAATCCTCAAGTTTCTCCTCCTTTTTTTCAACCTTTTTTTTATTTTTATTTTTATTTTTATTTTTTTAGGTGAGGATTACTATATCCTGATACACCTTTAATGATTTTGAATTCCACTCCTCATTTTATAAAGCAAAGTTTTGATATAAATCTTTTACTTAAATAATAGTTTTGAAAATTATTTTTAATAAAAAAATTTAAGCATTGAAAATAAAAGTCTAACCTTTATATTTTTTTTCAAATAACAATTTCTCTTACTAAAGATAGTTACATAACATTTATCATTTCTACACTAAAAATTTTTAACTTTAAGTTTTTCCTCATTACTATAGGTTTCAACTAAATTCTCTTAATTATTTCTATTTTCAAAATTTTACTTCCATAATATAACTTCGTATACATAATCATTTTTTTTAAAATCAAAATCAAATTTATTTGTAGTACATTTGAGAACAAATAAACTTCAAGTTTTAGAAAATTTTCATCCCCCCAAACTTAAATTTTTAATAAGATAAAGCATTTTAGCATCATATTTATATATAAGCGGGAATGAAAATTAAAAATAACATGCTTATAGGAATTTTTATATCCTAAATATACAAGTAAATGATTAAAAATAGGAGTAAAAATTAATTGATCAAATTTTAATTTAACTTTAACATATAGAGATTCATTAGAATTTTATGCAATGGAGGATAACATAAAAGCAAACAAACACACTAACAAAAATTCAGAACTGCAACATAAAGAAAATACCTGGTAGTAGATTGAAAATTTTAAACATGAAGTTCTTAAGTGAAAGTCAGTAATATTCTAAACCTTCCTAGAATTCAGCATTAAATTCACACAAACTAACAAAATACACTAGACAGCACAGTTAACACAATTATTACCATAAAAATAAAATATAACTACTCACAATAATATACATCACAACAGTGTCTAACAGAATAAAACACAAACAATAGTAGCAGTCTCAACAAGTACAACACAAAACACATTAACAGTACTGTATAATTGTACCACATAAAGTTCACAATAATAAAAAGAAAAAATAAACTACGCAATTTAATCCTCCTCATCATCATGACTATCATTGCTATGCCAAAACCTGGCAGTAGGCTCATATGATGGATATTATGGATATGAAGGAAAAAACTATACTTTGGTCACCCCTCATAAGGTTTTCAAAAAATGAGTGAAAATTCTCATCATAATCACTATGTCTTCTCATATAACCATCTATATGATCTACAAAATTCTCTAAATTTAATACTTTTTCTACAATATAATTGATGTTATCTAACATCCTTTACAATAAATGTGATTGTGAATCAGAACCAGAAGTTTGACCTTGTGATGTTGATGCACGTGAGGTAGAAGCATGAGAAGTAGAGCCACCTGAACTTCTAGAAAATCCTCCTATCAGGACAAAGATCAAATTATGAATAAAACTTCACATCAACACTTGTGATGGGCTTTAGAGGCTGCAGTATCTCTTCCTAGCTATCGAATGTAGCACCTGTCTACTCATATAAGGAAAAGATCAAGGATACATATCCCAAACCTGTAGTAGTGGCAGCAACAACAGAATTGGTGATAGTCTGATAAAACAGAGATCCAATGACAATCAGCTTGAACTGTTGATTGTAATAGTTCAAGGTAGCTCTATCTTACTAGCTTTGCTGAGGTGGTTGGTTGACAGTAGACAAGCAAAAATAAAGTAATGTCACGCTTTTGATGTTGTACCTAACTTTGATGTGGGGAAGTTGACTCTTCTTTCATTTGTGATCTTTCACAGTCCTCTTCCACCAGTCAATGATGATAATCTCGTCCAACTCCTCTTCAGTCAGACAATAATTTGAATAAAAAAACAACATACTAGGGGCCAACTAGTAAAGCATATTTATTACCTCAGAGAAGAAAGGCATTAATTTTCCTCAAACCCTGACCCGATCTTCTTTAGCTTCAGGGAGATTAGCGTAAAACTCCCGAACAACAGCAAAATTGTTCCCACTACTAGCAAATAATCAAATATTCCATTACACCACCTGTACTTTTAAAAAATCTCTTAGGAATTAGTTTTCTCGACTGTAGTGCGTCATTATACCTGTGAGGTTTCGTGTTAACAAACTTGCTTGAATCAAAATGGGACTTCCCTTTATTCCTCATCGTTCTTGGGGTTATTTCCAAAAATCACATAAAATTCACAATAAATCCAAAATTCAACTCTAAATCACTAAACTCAACTTCTAAAAGCTTAAACTATCATTTATATGTATTTTCAATATATTTTTCTTAAATTTTCACCATGAATAGTGATTTTCGATCAAATCCACAATGTTCTCAAAATACAAGGTGAAAACAAAACATTTATACATAAAAGTGAAGCTCTTACCTCAAGAAGATCAAATCTAGCAAATTCGGATTAAATCCGCCAAGAAATCTCCACTATAGAAGATGCCCTAACTCCTAAATCCCAAACTCAAATGAAGAAGATGACAATGAGGGGAAAGAAACTGTGTTTTGTGGTTTATTTTTCACCTTTAACCGTTCATGAACCGGTTTAAGTGAATTAGTGCTTAAGCGTGAATTTTGATTAAGCAAGGGCTTAGCACTTAGGCGCTAATGCACGAATTTTGATATTTTTTATTTTAAGTGATATGCACATCTAGCCTAATTCAACCACCCCTAAATGGTCATATAAATCTTTAATAGCTATTTTCTTCCCCTTCAACTCTCTTCTATCTCAAATTCACCAATATTAACTAATTCGATTCAACACAAAATAACACAAAATTTTACACACAAACAACCACATATGTTAATTCACAAACAAATACAAGCACTTATGATACATAATCTCTCAATCCAAAGAGTTCTGGATGAAATAATTCCAAAGCACAAACTTCAAAATACTAAGCAAACTTAACATTAAAAATATTTAAATAAACTTAACACTAACATCACTACACCTAACACAAACAAACACTAAACTTAGAAATTAATTCTACTCTACTTCTGGTGGAACTAATCCTGCTCTTTCATTAGTTTCTCCTTGGGCATTTGGAATATAGATTTAATAGAACGGACAGTGGTGACGAAGTCTGGTTAAGTCTTCTTCAATTCATTTGTTTTTCAAATACATAGTCTTGTCCGCTTCTTCAATAAAACTTGTGTGGTTAAATTGTATCTTAAGTTTTTATCTAATATTCTCCAAATGTGCATTAAATTCAATCAATTTTGCTTAATTTGAAGCAAGACCAGCCTCAATTTTTGTGATTTTCCCTGCTATTCCTTTATACTAACAGCTAGGAAACTATTGTATAACTCTTGCGCATTTTGACTAATGAACTTATTCTTCATAGACTCCTTTTTCGTCATATCAATCTTTGAAGAATACATTTTTCCGAGATCTCTCACTCTTCACTTAGATTTTAGGGTGAAAATTGAAGTGGGGTGAGAATTCTATTTATTCCCTACTATTTATAAGCTTTAGAATAAGCCTAAGACTACTAGACACGTTCTTAAACCACTAACCCACGTTAAACCCCACTAAACTACATTTAAATCTTCTAGAAAAGTAATTTAGTAAGTTCAGTTAACTGTCACGCTTAAGCATCGAATGTTGGCACTATAGCGTTGGCGCTTAATTTAGCACAGACAGCTTAACATCTACATACTCAATTTAATATTTCTAAGTCAGTTATGAAGGTCTTAGAATCATTACTAAATTATTATATATTCAATATACTACCACAATTTTCTTACTTAAACACAACAACATAACATTCAAACTAGAAACACACAGATAACTATGGATTGTCTCCCACAAAGCGCTTGGTTTAACATCGTCAGCCCGACGTAACCAGAGCTTATTCTGGTTGACCCAAAAACATAAGATCATTTAATTTAAGTTGATTCCCTAAAAAGTAAGGTTTTAGCCTGTGACCATTCACTTTCAATATTTTCTCAGTTTTAAGATCTTTAATATCCACAGCTCCATAGAGATAAACTTTTATCACAAAAAATGGGCTCATCCACGTTGACTTAAGTTTGCTTGGAAATAATCTTAACCTTGCATTATATAACAAAACTTGTTGACCTGGCTGAAAATTTTTAGTAAGAATCCTCGGATCATGCCACATCTTCATCTTTTCTTAATAAATCTTAGCACTCTCATAAGAATCATTCATTATCTCTTCAAGCTCATTTAATTGCAATAGTCTTTTCTCACCAGCATCGTTTAAATTGTAATTAAATTTTTTTAATAGCCCAATATGCTTTATGCTCAAGTTCAACTTGTAAATGACAAGCTTTCACAAATATTAATCTATATGGGGACATTCTTATAGAAGTTCTACAAGTGGTCCTATAAGCCTATAAAGCATATTAAAGTTTGACTGACCAATCCATTTTTGTTGGATTCACATATTTTTCCAATAATTATTTAAATTCATGATTAGGTAATTCAGCTAAACCACTTGTTTGATGATGATAGCAATTCGTGGTTGATATGATAATTCTTTAATAATTTCTCCATTATTGCATTTCTAAAATGACTTCCCCCGTCAGTTAGGATCAATCTCGGCATCCCAAATCTATAAAATATGTTCATTCTTATAAACTTTGCAACACTTTGAGTATCACATCAAGGTAAAGCAACAACTTCTATCCATTTGGATACATATAAATTTCCAAAAGATGATATAAATGATCCTATGAAATATAATCCCAAAAAATCAAATATCTCAACTTCCAACACATAATTGAGGGGCATCTCATTTATTCTATAAATATTGTCTGCTCTTTGACATCGATCACAAATTTTAATATAAGCATTAACATTTCTAAAGATTGTAGGCCAATAAAATTGAGATTGCAAAATTTTGTATGTTATTTTATCAACACCAAAATGTCCCCCAAAATCAAAATTATGATATTTTTGGATAATTTCATAAGTTTCTTCTAGGTACACATCTTCGAATAATTAGATCATTTCTTTGTTTATATAAAAATGAGTCATCCCAAAGATAAGTCTTATCTTCAGACAAAAATTTTCTCTTCTGTTGATATGTCATTTCATATGATGTAATATCACTAACAATAAAGTTTACAATGTCAACATACCATGGAACACACCACTCACTAATACTAAACAATTCTTCATCTGAAAAATGTTCATTAATTTCTTTTTCAAAATAGAGTGTTTTTTCTAATTCAAGTCTGGACAGATGATGAACAATTTGATTCTCAGCTCCCTTCCTATCTATTATCTCAAAGTCAAATTCTTACAAAAGAAGAATCCATCGTATCACACTTGATTTTGCATCCTTATTTTTTATTAACTATTTCATAGCAGAATGATCAGTATGCACCACACATTTGGTTCCAATTAAATATGATCTGAATTTATCAAAAGCATATATTATGCTAATAACTCTTTTTTAGTTGTGATATAATTAATTTGAGCTTCATTAAGAGTTCTACTAACATAGTAAATAACCTTGAAAATCTTATCATGTTTTTGTCCTAAAATAGCTCCAATATCATAATCACTTGCATCACACATTAATTCAAAAGATTTTTCCTAATCTAGTGAAACAATAATTGATGCAGTGGCTAATATTTTATTTAATAGCTCAAAAGCTTTTAGGCACTCATCAAAATTAAAAATAACATCTTTTTCAAGCAAATGGCATAGAGGCTTAGCAATTTTTTAAAAGTCTTTAATATATCGCCTATATAGTCCAACATGTCTGAAAAAACTCTTAATTTCCTTCACATTTGTTGGGTAAATTAAATTAGCGATCACTTGAATTTTTGCAGTGTGTACTTTCATACCATCATCTGATATCTGATGTCCTAAAACAATTCCTCATATTACCATAAATTGATATTTTTCCCAATTAAGGACTAAATTTGTTTCTTCACAACGCTTAAAAAGTTTTCATAAATATTGTAAACATGATTCAAATGAAGTTTCAAACACTAAAAGATCATCCATAAAAACTTTAATTCCTTTTTCAATTAGAACACGGAAAATAACCATCATACTTCTTTGAAATGTAGTAGGGGTATTACATAAACCAAAGGACATTCTTCTAAAAGCAAATGTACCATAGAGACTAGGAAAAATTGTTTTCTCTTGATCCAAAAGAGCTATTTGTATTTAGTAATGACCAGTATATTCATCCAAAAAACAAAACTATTTATGCCCAGCTAGTCTATCCAACATTTTCTCTAAAAATGGTAGTGAAAAATAATCTTTCCTAGTGGTGAGATTTAACTTTCTATAATCAATGCATATTCGTCGCCCTGTTACTTATCATGTTGGTACTAACTCATTATGTTCATTCATAGCCACGGTCACTCCTCCTATCTTATGAACGCAGTGAATTGGACTAACTAATGCACTATCTAAAATAGAGTAGATAATTTCAGCATTTAACCACTTTAAAATTTCTTTCTTAGCAATTTCTTTCATAACAGGATTCAATCTACTTTGAGGATCAACCCTGAGTTTGTAGTTCTCTTCCACATGAATTCTATGCATACAAATTGAAGGATTGATTCAATTAATATCGGCAATTATCCATCCAAAGACTTTCTAATAATTCTTCAACATTTTCATTAAACTTATTTCTTCTTCTGTAGTTAATTTTGAGGAAATTATAACCGACAATGTTGAGGAATCACCTAAAAAGGCATATTTTAATTATTCAGGAAGTAACATCAACTCAAGTTCAGGAGATTTTTCAATTGATGACAAAAAGATTTATCTTTTTTTGTCGTGTCCAAAACTTCAAAACTTTCTTGAACATAACTCGAATCTTCCTTATAAAAGTCTTCAAATTGATCTAATTCCTCTTCTTGCTTGTGTTCCAACTCTTTCATTTCATATTTCTTTTCATAAGTTGTTTTGAAATTACATTCATCAGATATCTTATTACATCCATTTTGTAGCATTCATCATCTTTACCTTTTGCAGGATACTTCATTGATTTTGAAATATTAAACGTAACTATTTGATCATTGACGTGCATGGTTAATTCCCTTTTTTGCTCGTCTATCATTTCTCTTTTTATAGCTAGGAAAGGTTTCCCCAAAATGATAGGTGTTTCCTTATCTTCCTCCATATCTAGCACAATGAAATCAACATGAAATATAAATTGATTCACTTTCACTAAAACATCTTCTATAACTCTTTTAAGATATGTTATTGAACAATCTGTTAATCGCATGGTTACAGTAGTAGAGGATATTTCTCCTAATCCCAATCTTTTAAATATTGATAATGGCATAAGGTTAATGCTGACACCTAAATCACATAAAGCTTTCCTATAAATCTATTTCCTGTTACACATGGAATTGTAAAGTGATGTGGGATTCGGGAAAAAATGATATTAAATTAATAATAATAATGCAATGTAACCCAAAAAATAATGTAACTTTAATGAAAATGATTTATCTTTAATAACTCTTTTAAAGACCCAATTTCCTTTTACATATAACACAAGTATACGTATCGTTCAAGTAATAGAGGGCTCTAATGGAGTCTTACATATCAATCCCACAATGAAGCTAGAAATATATATAAGCTAGCTATTTATATTCTATTATAAACCAAAAGTAAAAACAAAGTAAAGTACAAACTTTGAAGTTAAACTACTTTAGTGAAATGCTACTAAATATGCAGATGTACGACTATAACAAGTAAATTAAACTATATGCTAAACTTTTAAAAGTAAATTGCTGAAATAAAATAAAGGTTTTGATTAAAGAAAAGATTGTATGAGAAAACATCCTTCCCCTTAACAATGAAAGTATGGCTTGTGAAGAAATTGAAATCATTTGAAAAATATATTTAAAAATTGTTTTGTGCCAAATAGGAGCAATGCAATTCTCTACCCTCTCTTGAGCGCTATAAAGAACATTGACTAACACAGAGTCTGGTCTGTAATTTTGTGGTTAGGTTGAGAGGATAACGGTTGTCACTCCACAGCTCACACTACTCCCTCACCTGAGGGCTAACATGCTTGCATGAGTTTCTAATCAACTGAACCAAATTGAGGATTCTAATCTATCACCTTAAAATCTTCCAATTCTACATCCAACAAAGTATATTTCTCTATTTATTTGCACCCAATCTCATCGATGAAATACTCTTTCATGAAATCAAATGTGATTCTCTTTTTGTTGTAGAAATCATATCCCTTTTCAGAACATATATTTCTCAACACATTTTAATAATTCAATTAGCCATATCAAAAAGTAAATGAAGATAGGAGTTAAAATCAACACAAATTATTTACATTTAAAACCATAGAAAACAAAATCAATTCTTCACAAAACCATTTCTTCAAAGTAGGGAGAAGGATAAAGAAGACTACTTAAAATTTATGAGAAAGATAAAATAAAACACGTATTTCATATATAAAAATAAGTTTACAAACAAAAGAAATGAAAAATCCAACTTAACTCACAATCCTTCCCAAGCAAATCTTTAGAAGTTCTCTCTTAGAAATATAATGAAGAAGAAATCTCTCACCTTCCCCCTCCTCTTATAACCATAGAAGAAAATCTCCTCTTCTCTCTCTAACTCACGCTAATTCTATCTCTCTCCCTCTCGTCACACTCTAAAAGTCCCTCTTCCTTTTAGGTTGCTTACTCTCAAAAGAGTTTCAATTTCCCTCCAAAATTCAAAAGTCAAAACTTTGAATTTCATAAGATGTACATCCTTGATCCAAGAGTCAAATCCCTTCAAATTGAAACATTCCATTATGTCTAAATGCATTGAATCACTTCATGGGATATTTAAAACAAGTGTCTCTTTGACAATCAGCGAAAAATTTGTCTCCAACTGCCTTAATTTGAAAATGTCATGTCTGGCGCATCATGCATCAATCTAGTGCATCATGCGCCAGCGCTTTGGATTTTGGCGCATCATCATGCGCCAAACCCCAAAATTGGCTGTTTTTGCTCCAAATTTCGCTCCTTTTGCAATTTTTTCTCCAAATGCCTAAAAATGATATACCTGCAAAAAAATACAAAAATACCTTTCTTTAAAGTGCAATATCACCAAAAATAGGTATAAAAATGATACTTAAAATAGTATATTGTTTTTGTGTATCAAAATCCCTCAAACTTAAATATTACTTATCCTCAAGTAACACTTTTATTACATAAAAGCATAAGACTTTAGGATATAGATTAAATTATCACTTCTATACTTTAGTTCAATAAATAGAATAGCAAAAATTAAGAAAAACCTTTAATAACTTAGGTTCCAACTCCAAGTCTAGGAATATCTAGTAATTAAATTTAAGTTTTCTGAATCCTTATTCATTTCAAGAAGAATTGCAATTTGTCATGCTAAGGACATTTAGAGCATTCATATGTAAAAGAACTTCATGAAAACTTTGCTATGAATGGTACTAATACTTCAATATAAATTTAGAAAGTGTAATAAAGCTCCTTCCTTAACTTGATTCAAGTGAAGCCAATTTTTTATTAGGCATCTCCTCAAGCTTCTCCTCACCTATTTTTTTCTTTTCTTTTCTTTCAATTTTTTTCTTTTAGGATCTTTTTAATCCTTTCTTTTCTTTTTCTTTTCTTTTTTTTCTTTTAGGTGAGGATTACTATATCTGGATAACCTT